>JACTOM010000033.1:570452-606008 GCA_015832385.1 Elymnias hypermnestra
TAAACTTGTTAATATTTATTTTCTTCTTTTAATATACATAGATTAATGTAAGCTTCGTATAGTTGTAGATATAATGTAGTTGTAATGTAGCACTATGGGATAAATTGTAATAGATATAATAATACAGAAAAAAAATAGTAATAGATATAATGTATACGTAGATGTAGTCACGGCCGTGATATTACTTGGTAAAGGCTCCCAGTGAAAACCAGCGCTGCAGCTCGCTGCAGCATCATGCTGACATGGGAGACCTTATTTGATCACGCTAAATAGATAAGAAAATTGTTTAAAAATACGGTTGAGATCAAATAAAAAATTTTCTTTCTTTCTTCTTTCTTTCTTTTTTTTTCGGCGAAACTCTATTATGCGAAGACAGTGTCTTTTTAATTACGTGTTTATATGCATAATTTTTTTTTCCAAGATTTTATTCTTGCACTTAAAGTTATATTGCCTAGGAATATTTTCCAAGCAGGTAGGTTTTAGGTATTATAGATTTTAAATATGAACGGAATTTTCCCACGAAAATACAAGCGGTTCAGTTGTGCTTTTTCAGCACAAAATTACCAAATGAAAACTAGACAGTTATATGCAAAATATGGTGTTCAATTCACATTAAAACAAATTTTAAATTTCTTGTTTTTGTGATAATAAAAAAGTCCGCGTTATAAAATTATTTATAAATTAGAGCATTGTATATAAATTATTTAAAACGAAAAAAACCGCCTTCATATAAATTAATTGATACCTGAAATATACAAAATACGAAGAAAATTCTCATGAAACAATGAAATCATGTTCACAAGTTACCATCTTAATTGCGCCAAAGTTTACCCAAAATTGCTACATTTAATTAAAATTTTTCCGGAAATTTCGTCCGTAAATTATACCTCTTGCAAATATTTGGACACGTACGAATCTCTTACTTGCTTTAACCCTTGATATATTCTGTATTAATCCTATAAGACCCACATTCGTAATAGGATTTCTAATCTCACTAAATTGATTTAGCTCAATTGCTTGGGTAACAAAAAAATACTATACTAAACAAGAGACAATATAAATCAAAAGTACACATTTCAGAAGTGAACTTCTTTTTAAGTCATATTTATATTTATACTAATTGAAAACTTTAGACTTCTTAGAGGGAGGGAAAAAAGAAGATATGTTTAGAATTTAATGAATTTAACTGTCATTAAAATATTCAAAGTGTCGAAAAATAATACAAATAATTTATTGAAATGTCAGATGACGAATTGTAAATAAAAATGCCACGTGATTTCTGTCAATATTAAAGATTACTAATTAAATTTTTTTTGAATTAAAAATTTAGAAAAGAGAATTTATGAAATATTTTTTTGTATGTGATACTTTATGAAAAATAGTATGTTAAATTATGAAATGACGAGTAGCAAATGAAAATAACACATGTTATTTGTAAATATTTATACGCTGCACATCTTCGTGACGCTAATCACGCATTTCATCCGTAAAATTTTACCCTCATGCGCCTCAAGAAGTTTCACTTTAGTTTTATACATAAATTCGTTTTTTAATTTATAGCCATGAAGTTTTAAATAAATCGATGTCAACCAAATCAGAATTTGAAGAAATATTTTATTAAAAATACATATCATCAGCCTGCCAATCCGCACTGGAGCAGCGTGGTGGGTCTATGCTCTAAAAACCCTCGCTCCTCGGAGTGAGGAGGCCTGTGCCCAGCAGTGGGACGTTAATGGGCTGCCACTTACTTACTTTTTACATATCGTCATAACATTGAAAGACGAGCTAGTGATTTGCTATCAAAATATGGTTACGTAACTCCTGTTGAAAATAACCCACTGATCGATTGAGTATATAGTTTAAATGTTTTGACTTCTTTTAAAGCTATCATTGTAATATTTGATATATATATATATATAAATAAAGTATTATTCACCCTAGCCTTATAAGTCTTTAGACTCTTTGACACGCTAGCGTTAACGGTATATTACACACCTTCTAGCTATGTTCTCAATGTAACCCAAACCGCTTAGTACGTATTTTGGAAACTCAATTACGTAGCTGTGGAAACCCTTTCTACTGTTACCATACTCATTATGTTTCCTTTGATGTCCCTATTATTTATTTTACAGAGAATTGTATAATTAATTTAAAGGGTAAACACTTTATTGTGTCGCAGCTTTACGGAAATTTGAGACAGGCAATTCGAATTTACGTTTCCTTACCCCGGGGATAACGTACCTAAATGTGTAATTTAAACAGTTTTGGTACAAATAACAAAGTCTCTCTGATTACTTTGCTTGGAAACGTTTGAAAAAAGAATCTCAAACCATTAAGTTATGATTTGAAATAAAAAACAGTTTGGTAAGTTTAGTTGCTCTTAGAGGAGAAAAATCTGAAAACTGAATCAGCCTTGTCAACTACCGGTTTGAAGTAGATTGCCCGTGTCACCTCGGACAATCAGAAATATAAGCATATCTTTATTTTTAAGTCATAATGTGTTATTATCTATTTCGCTTCTCGATAATTGTCGTAACAAAATGTGTGTAGAGATAACACTAGACAATAGAAAAAACAAAAAATAAATTAGTTACAAAGTGTCCGTTACTAACGGTGGGTGTGTCGCTTCGAAGGTCGTAAACTTATTTTATTTTATAAACTGTGAGTGTTTTTGTTTTTACTTATACAAGTAATGTAAGTAATAATTAAAACCCTTGATGTAAGTTGTAATTTTTAAGATATGAGCCAATACAAGACAGACTTTTTTAACTGTCTTAAAGTTTAGCGCAACATGACGCTACACCAGAATCTTAATTTAATAAGGGCATGAGACAAAAACGCCGGTGCGGGACGGGGCAAATTACGGGGTCCAATGAAACGCGGCCGGACAGTCTAAGGTATAAGTTATCACATCTAATAAAAGCCCCGTAAAATCAGTCTCCAAAAGAATGGGAGACAGGTACACAGAGAAACAAAGAATTGGTGATCTCAATTATATTTTAAATAATTAATTTAATTAATTTTGATAGATTTCCGTACAACAATATGGGGATTAAAAAAATATACGCAAAGGCTGTGCTAAAACAAAACATAGAAAAGACTTTTTTATCAAAATACGTTATATAAAAGTTTTAAATTATAGGTACCTAAAATGGTCTTAATTAGAGAAAATCGAGTGTGTTTTAGACCACATGACTGAAGTAAAAATTTTATGTTTGCTGTCCGTTCGTCCCACCCGTTCACACTATTCGTAACGCTCTTATCTCCCCAAGTCGAGCGTGCGTAATAAAGTTGTACTACGAAAACCAAATAGCATTTTTATTTTCTTACCGATATATCGTAACTGGTAGTAACGTAATATACTGCTCTTATCTTTGAAAATATCATCACTTATTGTTAGGTATGATCAATATTTATTAATTACCTTCACAAAAGCGTAGTGTGCAAGTAATTTCTATGTGAAATTAATTTATAATAAAGCCTTTACTGCAATCAAATATTAAAATAAATCACATTTTCCACTGACAAAATCCTGTTTCGTTCTTTTCACCACGTATGCGTTCTGAATATAGAAACTGAAAATTATAAACTGAATATTGAATATTGAAGAGTCAATTTTCAATATTCATTTTCGATGTAATATCCGCCCCATTGAGTGCGAGTTGCGCGATGATGGAGCCATGTTAAAAGATTCTTAAAAACTTTATACTTTGCTAGTGGAATTTATATTTTATATTGTACTTATAAAAACTAGCTGAACCATTAATTTAGGCAAATCGTTTTACAAATAAGAAACATTCCTGCCTTGCCTTTTGTGGGTGGAATTTCCTAAAATTTACTTTTCATAGATTCCATTATGTCAAAAAAAATTCTGACCAAGTTTTAGATACCATAAAAGATAGTTTGTAAATGTGAAGTTTGAATTATTTTTAATGTGAAAAATTGAATTCTTTTAATTAACACCCCCGCAAACCCCCTTCCGGGTGGAGTTTCGCAAAATCCGTTCTTAGCTGACTCTACTCGGCAAAAGGAATAATAAATAATTAAAAATAAAAAGCTTTTTATTCTTTGCTTTACAATAATCTTTAACAAGTAAAAAAAAATTTATATAAAATTAGATTGGCAAGAACCTATAACTGTATCGACCTCACTCATCAATACTTAATATATATATTTTTTACATATATATAAAAATACACATAAACCATCCTCTCGCATCTGGCATAGTTTAAAGGCATAGCTGGATTATAATAAAATAATTATATTTGGCCATATATGATCGTCCAGCTAGTTAGAACCCATTAATATGTTGTATTCATAGTAATCCAAATCCTTTTAAAGCATCAGAGGTAAAGAGAATGTGAAATTTGATAATCTTAATATTATTTTATTATATCCTGTGGACTGTGGGATAATATTATAATGTATCATAATAGCTATCAAGGAAGATCTATCAAAAGACTTCTTTTCTATCGCATATATAAAAATAAGCAGAGAGTGGAGTAACCATTTACTGCTGAAGGAATCCCTACCATGGGCACCCAGGTACCTTCTAATACTATAATATGAATAAGGTACCAGAGTGATCCAAAGACTGTCTCCACACCCGCCAGGGATAATGAACTCCAACACGTGGTATGAGTTCCCCTCCCTGGATAGGGATTCCTGTTTATAGTGCGCCTGCAGCGTATGATCTTTCGATGGTGTGTCATCGGAAATAAGGCCCGGATATGTTTTGTCTATATGTAGAGACAAGTCTCAAAGGTATGTTCAAACGAGGATCGAAATCCATATATTTTGTTAGCCGAAGCTGTGATGAGGCATTAGCCATGTTTGTAATGCGCAAAGCGCGATTTCGTTATAATGAGATATATAAATCACCAATGCATCTTGTCAAATCAATTACACAGATCAGGAATATCTGCCAGGCGGACCACACCGCATATATTACACATATTTTGAGTCCAGTGTAAGACTAGATCGATGTATGTATCCCCACCTCGGTGGGATTCGTGGTATAATAATAATAATCACGTATTTTAAGTCTTGTGATCGACTGCATAGATGTATAATATGTCACCACCTCGGTGAGAATGTCGTATAATAAATATAATATGTCGTTTATCCACATATGCGAGGCCTCACACCCACACAGAGTGTCCAGTCGCTGAGCTCTCAACCCAACAAAAGCATTGGTTCATTATATATTCCTGGCAAGCCACTGAAAGCAAAGGGATATGGAGGCCACACTGTCTATAAGCTAGCCCGCAGCCTTGATAATAAGGGCCCGACCAGCGGCCCTATATCTATGACATGCTACAATGTCAATTTTATTACATTTAATAGTTGTCCCTAACAGGCGATTCGGTCGAGACATTTGTTCATGGTTGTAGCACTACCGATTAACAATGACGACACTGATAGCGCCGGATCATCAATCAGCAACATTTCAGGAACCACAATGTACTAGCACTACTGTAGAGTCTTAGGCGTCCAAAGTTATCCGAGGCTCACTGCCATAGTCGAGGCTACAACAGGCCTGAAACACAACCAAGATCACCCAAAACAACTACAGTAACCCTGGTTGTTCGCCGTCAAGGCGGAGCGAGGCTCACTGTAGCACAAGGGCCACAGGCCTAAAACCCAGCCCTAAACAACAACTGTAGGCATGCCTTAGCACGCTCGTTCGAAATAGCCAAGATAAACTCAACTAAAATGTGTATCGCCCCAGTAGTATGTATGACATTTATTTTATTTATAATATTTTATTATAATTTAAATATTGTTATAATATTTAAATTCGGTCCCTAGGTCTATTCACTAGGTGCATAATTTTATACAATACATGCAGTCATACATTCGCGACATCTTCGTGCCGCGTCGCGCCGCTCACACCCCCTATATATGCGAAGAGGCTGTCGTGACGTTCGGCGCAGGTCAATACACGAACCCGCCCTGTCTATGCATGAACCCGACTTGAATAATATTTTATTATTATTTGTTTATTTAATAGTTTTAATATAATCATTTTATTTTATTTTATGACTAATAAATAATATATTTTTATAATAATTTTACGTATGTATGAAAGTATGAAAAATCCATAAATATAATTATTTATGTACGGACGAGTCCGTTACAAACCCCATTTTATTGGGTGAAGGCCTCCTCCAAAGACAACCATTTGTTGCTGTCCCTCGCGACTTCCAGCCAGTTAGACCCCGTAATTTCTTTTAATTCGTCCTCCCATCTTGTCACGGGTCTTCCAACCCTTCTTTTTCCTTTTGGACCCTTCCATACGTTACAGCTAGCGTCCACCAATGATTTTGGATCCGTGCCACATGGCCAGCCCATTTAGAAATGGGCAATGAAATGGTTTTCAAAAGGAATTTCGGCAAAAGGAATATTCCTACCAAATTTCAAGTCTCTACGCCTTGTGGTTCCAGAGATATCGTGATGAGTCAATAGATACCTGGATATCTCTTATATATATACATATGTTTGTTGCCAATCTTCTACAAACTGTCTGTAACAAACACAATATGTACTTTTTGAAGAGGCGCGTGAAACCACTATCATAGGCAAAAAAGATCCCAGTAGATTGTTGGTCCCGGTTTGTCGTTTAGGGCTTTTTGAAGAAAGTTGTTTCGTAATGGCAATAAAAATATTTAATAACGTTCCTCGCTATTTGAGAGATTGCCACTGAAATATTTCAAACCAAAAATTTAAATTGGTTGGCGGACGAATGTTACTATAATGAGTGAGTTTTTTGACAAGGGGTAGCGAAATATTCTGATTTCCTCGTTTTTTATTTCTTATATTCTAATATTTGTTTTGTATTTTGCGTTAAGATAATTTTAGTAATGTAAATCGAAATTATTTTATTTTATGATATTTTAGAATATTTTTTTTTAATGGTTACTACAAAAGATACTGCCTATATGTAGTAACCATAATAGAATAATTTCGACATTGTTTCATTTAGAAAATTTTATATTCTAATTTGGCAACACCCTGACAGGGTTTCACTTGTAATTAATGTTACTTGTTGAATGCAATAAATAAATAAACAAGGAATACAGAAAAGTCGTTATGCCTGAAATAATACAACATTGAATCGCGATTTATAAATTGTGTCGTTTTAAAGAGAGACCGTATGATTTAAATCATTCAAAACTCGCCGCGTATAATCCTTTTACAAATTCAATCCCTGTAAATTTAATAGAAATGCTATTATAAACAAATCTCGTGAAACAGAAACCTTAATAGGATAAGAAAGGACAAATTCAGAAATGCGAAATATAATGCAGTCGAATTGAGTTTCAAAGGAATATGATATATACGCACTAATGTTTATGATATATTTGCATTGAATAAGCATATATAAAAAAAGGTGTAATATCGACGTGAAATATTGTCATAACAGACTAGTTTAGAACCACTTAAGGATCTATGAACATCCATAAATCGCTGCTTTGCACTGCTGGGCACAAACCTGTTCTCTCATAGGAAAGAGGGATTTTTATACCGTAGACCTACCATGCTGTTCCACTGGGGGTTGCCTGACATAGTACACAAGTGCACTCTCTATTCCTACACTCTCATAGTCCAATGTGACGGCATTCCGACAAGACCAGAGAGAATTCAGACGCGGGACTGACGGCTTAACGTGGTCTTCGTGGCACTGCTTTTATTTATTACCATGATTAATTTAAATTATAGCTTTACATTTTTAAGGTTCTATTGCAAAGACTTGAATCAAAAATATATCCGTGATGGTATTCATTTATACCGCAAAAGGAGCGAAACACAATTTTCATACAAGAAATAAAAAATATCTTGTAATGCCAAATTTTACAGTGAAGAAGGTTAAGAAATCATTTCGCGGGTTGAGCATACACATTTTTAATAAGATATCCGAGTCACTTCTGAGTTTGCCTCCACATAGTTTAAAGAAATATATTATAAACGTGCTATTACAGAAGTCATATTATAATATTGAAGATTATTTAAGTGACAAAGATGTTTGGACTTGAATCCAGTTGCGTATGAACGCTAAACACATTGTAACGTACAATAACTATGTTTAAAGTAGTAACCGTTGAGTTTCTTGCCGATTTCTTCTCGGCGGAATCAACTTTCCGAACCGGTGGTAGATTTATTACAAGCGGTCGTACTACCGACAATTCAAAAGTGCTTTTTGAGCCTACTTGATTAAAGAATATTTTGATTTGATTTGATATAATATTACAGCTTCAGCGGCTACAGGTTTATCAAATTGTCAATTGTTGAAAAAATATAATAAATCAAATAATTTTTTGTATCGAGTTTCTTCTTGGTACAATAGATATCGTATAATCTCTTTTGAGTGCAAAAAAGGTTAATACTTATCAAAATATTATGAAATTAGTTGCTTTTTTGTACCTTTGTAGATATTCAAATACAGAAGTCTCTTTTTACATTTATTCCATAACAAATTAATTGTAGTGCGAAAAAACCTTCAGCGAAAAGCACTTTTAACTTCAATAAATCGCAAAACCATCTCGATGAATAATTCAATTAATTGCTCTACCGTTTAAAGTTAAAATAATACGATTTAGACGAATATTTCAGAATATTTATAGCAAATAATGAATCTGTTACACCTTGGTATATTAACATAGATTTCATTTCTGCTGCTGTTAATTTACTGCATCCCTTGTCTACTACTGGTTGACATGATACTGATTAGAAGTACATAGACATAGTACTGACTCATTTGGACATTCGGTGATATACACATCTCTTTCTTTTTAAGTCATAATGCAAACCCTCAGCAAAAAGCATAATCCTTAGATTGTCCGGTCGGGTTTTGTTGGCCCCTGTAATTTACCCGCGCTTTAAACGGAAATAACCGACGCCTGCTCCGCTTCGTACGGATATTTTTGGGTCGATTGCCCCGCGGGTCGAATGACGTCAAAATGACTCTTGGGACCTAAATGTTCATGAGAGACTACCAAATTTTATATTTTTTATGTTTGCTAATAGTTAAACTGTACTGTGTTTTCTTTTGCTTATTAAATTAAGACTGCTGTAGCGTCATATTGCGCTAAACTTCGAGATTGTGTTGTGTATGTAAAGTCCGCCTTGTATTTTTAGGATCATATCTCAAGGGTTTTCATTGTTATTCACATCACTCATATAATCAAAAACACAACTAAGTCTAAAAACACTCACAGTTTACAAAATACCACAAATAAATTTAACAACTTTCGACGCGACACACTCACCGTTGGTAACGGTTGCTTTGTAACTAATTTTTTTTTTTCTATCATCTGGTGTTATCTCTACGCATAATGTGTTACGACAGTTACCGAGAAGCAAAACAAATAATTCACATTGTGAGCTAAAAAGAAAGAGATGCTTATATGTATTTCTAATTGCCCGAGATGAGAACTATCTTATTATGTCTACAAGTAGTTGACCCGGGCAACAGCATATTAATAATGACGAATTTTAGGCAACGATTTCGCAAAGAGAACTGGATCATGTCTATCCAATAATCCAACACATGGTTCTTAGCATCCATGTGTTGTTTTTTTCTTGGCGAAAGGTAAGCACTTGACTGTGATCACACCTGGTGATAAATGATTATATGAAGATGGAAGTGCGCTAATCTGGTAAGAGGCAATTTACCTGTTATGTTTTCTATACAGCATCGTGCCGGAACACAAATCTATTTGCTTGGCGGCACATCTTTGCTGGTAGGGTGATACATGCAATTTCCTAAATACGCCCTACCAAGGATCCAACCCGGGACTTCTGCTAGCAAGGCCAGTACTCGCACCACGGCACCAGCGAAACTGTTTTTTTTTTTTTGTTGGACCATTACTGCTATTTATTTAAGTAGATTTAATCTCCGTTTTCTTGGACTTAAGCATGAATGCCCGCGTCTAGGGCATCACAGCCCATGGAACCAGAAAATTACTTTAATTTGAAATTGAAATGTCTGTATTAAATGGCTTTTACGAAGTAAGAACTGAAATAAATGCAAATTGAAATAAATGAAACTTATTTGTACGTTGACGGTGACATATTGAAAACCGTATCAACGGCAGACAGTGCGGAGTTTCATTAATTCCTCTTATTCATTTTTCCATAATCATTGTCATTTTACAATATTAATGATTGCTTGTATTATTCTACTATTACAAAAAAATTCTTTATAATCAAAATATTCTTTATTCAAGTATGCTCAAAAGGCACTTTTTAATCGCCGGTAGTATGTCCGTTGGTAACAAATCTACCGCCGGATCGAAAAGTTGAATCCGTCGAAAAGAAACCGGGAAGAAACTCAGCGGTTACTCTTTTAAAGATAGTTTTCTATGTTCGTCGTCGGCGTCGTCGCTTCAACCGATGGACGTCCACTGCTGGACATAAGTCTCACGTAATGATGTCCATAAGGCCCGATTTTGCGCCGGTTGGCTCCAGCGGCTTGCGGCGATCCTCTTTATGTCGTTGGTCCACCTTGTGGGGGGTCTCCCTACACTGCGCCGCCCGGTGCGGGGTCGCCAGTCCAGCACCTTCGGGCGCCAACGTCCATCGGTCCGTCGGATTTGCGATTCTTAGGGCTATGTCGTTGGCTTTGGTTCTGCTACGGATCTCCTCATTTATTGAGCATAGCCCTCTTCATCGCACGCTGAGTGACTCTAAGGTTTCTCATGAGGCCCATAGTCAGCGACCACGTTTCGGAGCCGTAGGTCATCACTGGCAACACGCACTGCCGTATTGCATCTGCCGTAATTTCCCGAATGCTGCCCAACCGAGTTAACCTTGTAAACCTTGCTGGAGCAACGTGGACAAGGCTGGAGACAATGGAGTAGGATGGAGGAGGTCTTTTTGCCCATATGAGGGCAACCCCACTTCAAATGACATTATTATATTTTATAAATAAAGAAAGAATAGGACTATAAATAGATTTAATGACACTGACATATTATTCAATACAATGTAATATATCTGACATAAAAATAGAATTAATGGCACTGACATATTATTTAATACAATATAATTGACAAACTAAATTCACTACGTATTTTCTAAGTTAAAACGAATTTTATACAAGTGGAAAATAAAGGCTTTATTATTATGTTCATTTTTAGGCCCACCTGTTGAGAAGCTCTGCTGAGGTCATCGAGCATTGCATTGAGATCTTCCAGAGTCTCTTCTAGTCGGCAAACCGTAGAAGAGTAATGTACTCGCCATTAAGGTTGATGCCCAGTCCGTTCCACTCCATAAGCTTAAACAGGTCCTCCAACGCCGCAGTAAAGAGCTTCGGGAAAATAACATATTCCTGTCGCACTCCACGCTGCATTTAGTTTTTGCAGTTTTGTATGTTTCATTGTGTAATATATTGCTTCTGTGAGTAACTGGAATCAAGTCCAAACATTTTTATCGCTTAAATAATCTTCAACATTATAATATGCCTTATAAACTATGTCTTTTACATATTTCTTAAAATTATTAGAAGTCAAATCTAAAACTGATTGCGGTGTCTTATTAAAAATGGGTATGCTCATCCCGACAAACGATTTCTGAACCTTTTTCACTCTATAATATGGAATTGCAAGTTTTTTCTTATTTCTTATATTAAAATTGTGTACGAGTTTTTCAATATTTTTGCTGTATAAGTGAATATTGCGACGGTACCGTGAGAATTGATGTTTCTTTGATTTTGTCTCTTAGAGAAGCACGAGATCCTAATTGATATATGGCACGTATTGTTCTTTTTTATAATAAAAAGATTAAATTTAGGCTTGTGATAGTATATTTAAAATAAAATAATACATTAAGAATACGCTTCGCCATTTGACTATTCTGAGTTTAAAATGAGCTTGTCATTGGTGGTCTAAATATTGTAATTAAAGCCAATTTGCTGTGGAATCGTTAAAATTGTGTTTCAAGTTGTGTTGGTAAATCGAGCTGCTCTCCAATACCAAGTTAAGTGTATTTGTCTAATTTAAAACCTTGGTCTCATTATTGTGTCTTAATGATAATTCTATGTTTTTGTGTTTTAAATTTCTTGTTTGTCGATGTTGATGATGCCGTTTTATTTCTACATAAATTGTAACATTAACAGAAAAGAGCAATTATTGATTTTCTTTTCGGATACGTCTCGGTAGATACGACATTCCAAGCCGGTGAATTTATTGATAAGAAAGTTTATTGAGTTTAGTAGAATTAAAGAATATTTCAGTTTGGTTATTGACTTATTGTAAACTCCTATTTAACGTAAAAATAGTTAAAATTAAGCATATTAATAATTTGCTGATTATTCTCATTGATGAAACACGCTTTTCACTTTATTATGTGAATATAGAAAGAAGTAAACTGAAACGCTTGGCTATGTAACGCTCGTTCGAGTAAAATCGCCTCTTGTCGGCTAAGAATGCGGAAAGTTTAATCAAACCGTTATTGCTAAATTTTAGTTCATTATTGACAAAAAAATTTTAACTTATTTGTCTGTCTACATCGGAAGATAATCGTAGTACTATTTTCACATTCATGAAATCACAGGCACTTACTATTCATTATATCTAAACTAACATTATAAAGAGAAAATATTTGTGTTTCTGTATGTATGTATGCATGTTTGTTACGTTTTCACACAAAAACTAGACAGATTTTGAAATGTTTTCACCGTTAAATAGCTACATTTTCACTGAGTGACATATGCTATATTACTTTCTAAAGAAAAATAGGGATCCCTAATAAAAATGTATTAATGTAACCCAAGGTGAGAAACAAAAAATCTGTTATCGCGTGCGCTGCGAAAACTATTGATGATAAAACAAAAAAATGCTCTACAATATTATAGAACGTATTAATATCTACAAAAAAGTCCTGCCATATGTTCAGCTACTGTAGTTATACCCCAATAACTACATTTTTTAGATTTAAAAAGTTAATAAAAGTACCGGCAGTAATCAAACCATATTGTTCCTACCATACCTCTGTAATCCTTATCCTAATATATGGTTATTAAAATCGTACATTCCATTCAAAAGATATATCGAATTTAAAAATCTCAATCTAAAGAAAATACTGTCTCCCGAGTCGAACTCCAGAGTGTCAAATGTTATATAGAGAAGTTCTGAGACAATAAAGTATTACAAATAAATCTTTTCTTAAAATTATGGCAGAAACTGTTGCCTTTGGAATGTTGTTTTTTTTAACAAAATATAATAATCAAGCTAGACATTACTTGGTCAATTTACAAAATTCTTTCAATATCTGTAGAGTATTAGTTAGATATATATTCTTTGTAAAATTATTCTTTATATTGATTACATTATAAATGTAAGTGTGTATTAAGTGAAATAAAACTTTTATTTTAACTAAAATAATTCTATAGAATGACTTAGTAGACTCTCCACTGCCACGAGATCGGTATCTACGCTGTTAAAACCCCCATTGCTAGTTAAGATATAAAACCAAATCATTTCTATTTTAAGAAAACAGATATAAATTCTACCTAATATTTTACTTGGTTACGCATAAAAGTGGCGCAGTGCCAATTAACTTAATGGCGCAACACCTCAGAGATTCTGTTGAATATTTAATGAGAATTTAATTTTAATCAGACTATTATTATAATACTCGCTTTAAATGCTACTGATTCCTTTGACAATTCAGTTAATTGTTAACGCTGAACAACTGTCACTTACGCAGTGACGGTGCGGCAATCAAGTTAATACTGCGACATTTTCGCGAATCCCGGTGGATGTTTACCGTTAATTTTGTATTTATCTGTCACGTCTGCCTCGTGACTTATAAATGAGTGTAATTTCTTAGACAAATAAATCGGGTAAAGGGCTACGATACAAAAATGTCACTCACGTAGTAAAGCGTTGAGAATAATGACGACACTTCCAAGGACATCAAACATTTCCTTTTGTTCATTTCCTCCATTTACTTAAGGTACACCGCGTTTTTCATATTCATATATCTTTCGTTTTACGTATTAGAAAGAAAGAAACATTTATTCTATAATGGTGTTACTAACAGTATTCTTAATATAGCTTTGCAGCGTTACTTTCTGTAACACCACCTGGGGAAGGTTCACAGCTCAGCAATTGTCATGTGTTACACAACACATGACGCTGATTTTCAGCTGTGACCCCGGTGACGCCACAGCGTGTTAAAAGATTAAAAAAAAAATTATGACTAACAGTAAAAAAACAAAACAGTTGTTAAAAAAACACAAAATGTTTACTAAAATTGTATTTCTTTTTTAATAAGACATGCCTCTATAAGAATGTCCAAAATTGTGCATGTTGAGTTAGCCTGTAAGTGGGGTATACAATATAGACATTCTCAATCAATATTATGTTAAGTTACATTTTATATAACTGTCTCACTGGTCTAGTGGTTAGCATGTTCGACTACAGACATGAGGTCCTGGGTTCGAGTCCTGGGTCGGGCCAATTCAAAAATCAATATTGAGTTTTCTAATAAGATTTCTTCAATATTTGCCCAAAGTTGGGAAGTTGGCGGTGTGATCCACCCCCATGCCTCGGAGAGCACGTTAAGCCGTCGGTCCTGCGCCTGATCTCTCTCCGGTCGGGTCGGATTCCCGTCACATCGGACTATGAGAGTGAAGGAATAGACAGAGCACTTGCTGTGTACTATGCCTACCAATCCGCAGGAGCAGCGTGATGGGTCTATGCTCTAAAAACCCTCACTCCTTGGAGTGAGAAGGCCTGTACCCAGCAGTGGGGCGTTAATGGGCTGCTACTTACTTACATTTTATATTGTATACAACGTTGGCTTCCTAATAAATAAATAAAATAAAAAATAAACGGTGCTGTCTCATATTAGCAACACGTTTTAAGGTGTACCCATATTCAGACAAATTTGTTACATTACTTCAGATTCACTAAAATAAATTAAAATTTTAACAAAAAAAAGAATCGCCCTCAAAACAAATTGTTACAAATATATTAATATCCCATATAACGTAAAAGTAATTGCGTATTCTTTTTTAGAGTTCTGCGTATTCTTATATTGGGTGTCGGTGTCCGTTTTTCAGGTTCAATGCTTTTTGGTCGTCGGTGTGCAGTGGTTCGGTTCTTCTGTTGTTGTTCCATATCTTCGTAGAAATAAATTCCATCCACACACTCTGGAGGAATGGCACTCGTCAACGACTCGGTTTGGACGATCTTTTCTTTCGCGTACCTGCAAAATGTGGAACCAACTTCTAGCAGCAGTGTTCCCAGAGTTCCCCATGTAAATGTTTTAGAGGCAATTGAACTCCCACCTCCTCGGCCGGCAACACATCGGCAGCTTCCCTAGTGCTGCAGGTGTCCATGGGCGGCGATGATCACTTACCATCAGGTGACTCGCCTTCTCGTTTATAAAAGTTATTATTATAAAAAAGGATCACAACTCGCGCTTAGTATGAGATCTACTCCGTCCAGGAGTCATTATTCGAATACGTCTGATCGAACTATGGGAATGCCTTTTTATACAAACCTCCTACCCGGCAACCATATGATGCCGAGCAAGTGAGAGAGAGGACAAGTGCGGGTGCTTAGGTAAGTGCGGGAAGGGTATCGCCAGCGGTTGACCAATCAGAATCAGTCGCCGCCGGCAACATGCTAGGCTCGCAGCACCCGTCACCTACACAGATTTTAGAAGATAAAAGAGATTTAAAAAGCGGAGACAGCTGGCGCAGTTATGCAACTTAGCTATATTGCAATAATATAAGAGTGATGATCCCATCCGCAGCTACAACGTATGAGCAGATACTATTTCCTAAATTTTCCTTGTCGGTAATCAAACCTGAATCCGTGCAAGGCTATGAGAACCTTAATAAAATCGGTGCAATGATGTTAGCCGATTTATAAACAATAAAAAATCCTAATGGCCTAGTGGTGATTTTCGGGAAATTTTAAAGATAATATGTAATATCAAATCGAAAATCGCCAAAACGTCCTTGCATAAATAATTAATTGCCCCTTATTTCAAAAGCCTCAAAAATGTACCAGACTAAAAATAACAATATTGTTATATAGTTACTGTAAATCACTTATGGGGCTTATTCAAGAAGGACCAACAAAATTTGACGAGGCTTACATAAAATGTACCGCCATCCATCATAGCCAATTCAGTAAAGTTATGCTTACTTAAGATTAATGATATCCGCCAAAAGCAAGCTATCGGAAATATTTTTTATTGATACTATCCTATCATGTTGAAAAGTGTAGTTTGTACATGTAAAAACACAAATTAAATAATGTTTTTTTCTATTTTTTTTATATCGAACGTACTTCTGAATAATATCTAGACTAATATTAACTGATTAATTATCTTTGACAGATAGGTAAAGCAAAATTAGATGTAATTATACCTAAGATGCGGTTGTAAGCTATATCTACTAATTAGTGTTTTTATTTCGACACTAGTCTTTCACATCAAATATTTATTTAGAGTTGAAAATTAGCTTAATAATTACGACTGTTATATATTTTAAATTAAAAGGGAATGTTATGTTACGTGGGCTTTGTTTTGAAAGAATGCATTATTTGCATTGCAATGCATTTATAACGGTAATGCGAAGTTAGTCATTCGAATCGAATATTTTTTTATTTATTTATGTACCAAAGGTAATGGGAAACAAAAAACAAACAGAAAGCTTATATACATAGGATGACTTATCTCTAAAAAGAGATTTCTTCCAGAAACCCTTTGATATGGGAGAGTACTTAATTGAGATGTGGCGCAGGTACCAAATCTTATTGGAGAACAAAAATAAAATAGTAAAACAAAAACAAAAAACTCAACACTAACTTTAGAGAATATTCATATATTTGCTACATATACATACACACATATACATAGATATATACATATATATATATATACGTACATAAAAATACATATATGCAAAAAATACATACATATAAAATATTATATACTTTATACCTATGTTTATAAGGATATAACTTGTTAAAAGTTTAAAATTGTATATTGGAGAAGTAGTGACGCTTTAAATTGAGTTTGAAAGAATTCCCACTATACTTATTTTTTCTGAGATCTTCAGGAAGTGCATTCCATAGATGCGTGGCTTGTACGGTAAAAGATTTACCATAAAAGATTGTATTAAAGAAAGGCACTTCAAGGGATCTGAGAGAAACGCATGACCGCACCGGTCTTGTTCTTGGTGGGCAAGGTTTAATACGCTCGTGTAGGTAAGGTGGAGAAGAATGAAGGAATATGTTGTGTAGCAGAGTCAGAGTGTGAACATTCCGGCGAAGTCGGATAGGGAGCCACTTTAATTGTTTACGAAATTCTGAAACGTGATCAAATTTGCGCAAACCGAAAATAAAGCGGATGCACAAATTTTGAAGCCTCTCTAATTTATTAAGTAGCTCATCAGTCGCATCAGGGTAGCAAACGTCGGCGTAGTCAAGGAGTGGATGAATATTCAATGAATTACTGTTATTTCTAATGGTGATTCATTGAAATTCATAATTTCTTTCCTCATATAGGCATTTACAACACTTTTAAATCAGACAAATAAAGGTTTATCTACATATTAATTACCATGTGCGACTGATCATGATTTTAGAGAACGAATTATAATCTAATGTTACGAGGGTTCCTTCGCGGCCTGTCCTGAAAAGAAAAAATCCACAACAAACTCCGTCAGACATCCTTTTTTACCATCATCAATTTTATATTATTAGATAATCCTTAGATTAGATTAAGTTAATTTTTAAGGAAATGGTTTGAGAAGTCGCTGTATTCTTAACTTCAGCGCATTGTTGATTTTGTGCCATTATTTTAAAGCATTTATACCAATCGCTGATATCGCCCAAACAATTTTGGGGTTGAAGTAGCAATGGTAAACTGCACAAAACTGATGGACGTTGAAGTCCGAAATGTTGAATGTAGGCTTTATGGAGAATTAAATTTTCTGGAAGTAATTGGATATGATCTATATGCAGCAGCAGATCCTTCAGTAGTAGTCGGACGATAGTAAAATTTTCTATTTTTATATTCTGAAAACAGGAAGTATCTTCTAAGACCGACATAATAGTAAATATACACAAAGAGACAAACAAAGCAAT
Source organism: Elymnias hypermnestra (assembly GCA_015832385.1). Classification (NCBI taxonomy): domain Eukaryota; kingdom Metazoa; phylum Arthropoda; class Insecta; order Lepidoptera; family Nymphalidae; genus Elymnias; species Elymnias hypermnestra. Next base: position 588,566 of record JACTOM010000033.1, read on the forward strand.
TTCAAGCGCGGACCATTAAAGCCCCTTGGCTATGGTGCTAATAATCTTGTTTACTGTAAGTTTTGCCACCGACACACTAAGCTTAGTTATACACTAGTGTGATCTCTAAAAGTAGTTTGGGACAAATAAATACTTAATGCAGCATTCATACAAGTATGTTTTACAGAAAAAAAGAAGTACGAGACTTTTACATAATAACGTCAGATGAACCTTATATAAGTTTATTGTTGTATATCTGTTTCAAGTAACTTTTAAGAAAACTATAGCTCAGTAATAAGCAAGTAGTAGGCTCTTTATGTCCTACAGCTGGGCACATGTCTCTGTACTCACAGGAGATAGTGTTTTAGAGCCTTGGCCCATCACGCTGCTCCATTACTGTCCAATAATAGAAATTACATACGACAATATATCATAACAGTTATTTATACCCTTTAAAAGAAACCTCACTTTTTATATTATAAATATAAAAAAATTAACACATTTAAAGCAAAGATTAATAAGTTACGTTATTTTAAACTAATTACTTCTAATATACTTTGAATAACGTCAAATTATTTAAATAACCCGGTAGTAATCCATCGACTATCTATCATGTCTCTACTACATGAAAGTAAAGTTTTAAAAAGGCTTTGTAACGAGGCCATCTGTGGCATCAATATGGACCACTCTGTATAAAAGGCAAATTGCTTTCACCGAGTGAATGATCACCAATTTCCCTCTCAAAAGGAATACTAAAAAGCGTAAAATTTATTTAGATAGAATATCGAATGATACTCAGGACTATTTTTAATATTAATAAGAATATTAAGAGAATAGTTTCAAGAATGAATAGTCAGATGGTGTCTCAAAGGGCCAGACTGGCTATACACAGAGGAGTGTTGGTGCCAACACTTATGGTAGTGAAAGTTGGGTATGTCAGAAGAAGCACAAAAGTAAAATAAATACAGTAGAGGTGCGAGCGATGAGAAGTATGAGTGTATTGAAACTGAGTGACAAAGTAAGACAGTGTGATAAGAGAACGCTGTGGTATAAAAGAAGATGTAGTGACTAAAATTGAGAAAGGTATGCTTAGGTGATTTTGGGCACCTAGAGAGAATGAATGAAAGGAGGCTGACAAAAACAAGGGCCAGGTCAAACCGCCGAACTTGTATGAAAAGTTTAATGAGAATGGATAGAAACGAAGGAGATATGCAAGGATCGTGGTAAGTGGAAGGATGTGATCTCTGCTAACCCGTATGGGAATGAGGGGTGATGCTATGTATGTATATATATGTATAGTTTTAAGTTTAAAATAATGTTTTGGCATACCTTCTTTGCATTATATTCTTATATATTCTTATATATATTCTTTGCATAGCAGCACATCGTCGCTAATAGTATAGTATAAACGTTTTTATTTATTCTTTTTTGATATTAAAAGTTTATCCCAGTTTACACTTTAAATTTACAAGTTTATAGAGTGTAACACAAACAACAAAACATATACAGAATAAGAACGAATACAGGAAGAACAAAACTTAAATAAGAATAATAAATTTTAAATTACATTTCCAATCAAATTACAATATAACAAAAATAATAAATAAATATAATAATTAAAATCTTCGTCATCGTTTTTGTAATTATACAAATTAATATGTTTTTTTCCTTTTCATTTTTTTTTATTTATATAGTGAGTCATGCGTAAGAGATAGACACATACTAATAAGAACTTTTAGATAGGAGCAATTCCGTCACACTGATTGTTACAAGTTACACAAATTTCCTGAATATGTCCTGTCGTGAAACAAACCCGGAACCTCTGCTAGCAAAAAAAGTATTTGCATTGCGCCATCGAGGTCCCCCAGCTCTTATGCTATAGATGCATTTAATTGAAATTCTTCCTCAATTTATAGCAATGTGTTATTTTTATACTACAACAGGTACAAGTGCTCGAAGCATCACATTAATTTAACCCTTTTTTGTTAACATCATTACGGAACCTCCAACCGCTAATTTGCTGTATTCCATAATGTTACAACACCTGGTGCACGGGACTATTTATGTTTAGGCCGTCCTTTGTGATATATTCTCGTATAATCTCTCTAATGGTTAATATTTTTGTGTACACGATATATGAAAATATATGTCATTTCATTTTTAACTGAAACGTTACTCGCGGGTTTGGTTGCTTCATAGACATGTGTTAATAAATATTTCATAAATACCTGTGTTACCTGAATAATAATTATGGAAAATTAGTAAGTACTTTGGGTGATATATTTCGTTCACTTTTGTATTAGCTATGTAAAAACTTCCAGTCACACTTTAGTTAATTTACCAAAACTATCAATTAAACGAAAATTCTAAGGAGTTTTATGTTAATGAATACCCGGTGTATTTAATATTTATCGAAAAAAAAAGTAGAAATTGACTGTCACATACTATTCTTTTTTTGTTGTTTGTGTTGTTTGGTTGAAGGTTGTAATAATAGTAATAATTAGTTTATTCAAAGGCAGTATAGCAAGTACAATTTTACAAAAAAATAAATAATAAAGTAAACTAAAATAAATATTTCAATATAAAACAAAAAATAATTAAATTCTAAATTAATATCTAAATGGGGTAGAAGTGTGCAACAGTTACTTTTTATTTCTGTTTTAATCAACAGATACCCAAAAAGCACGTGGTTATGTCTATTTTCTAATATTGAGTTCTAATCAACCTTCTTTGGTAGATATTAGTGTTAAGCGGGATTTTATCCTCTTAAATTGATTTTATAGCCTTCCTCAGTGCCTGTATAAGGCTCTGGAATCTCAAAGATAAAAACAGAACAAATTATTTGGTGTATTTTCTAGGAGCTTTGGTTTTGTTAATAATACATACTATGTACCAAAACACCAAAATCTATGGCTTAATAATAACTAAAAAAAACAAGATTTATATTATTTGAGTGACCAAAAAGTTTATATATTTTAATTTAAAAAACAAACTACGCAAAGGTGGACTCAAAATTGAATTAATAATGCTAACGTTATAGTTATTAAAGATAATTGTTAACCATTCGCCAGCCTAACGTATTCCTCTCTTACATGAGAAAACAACAATATGATATTGTAGACCAAAGGGCGTCCTGTGTACTCTTAGGGTGGTTTTGAAGTAACGTTGCGAGTCGTTGAACTGCGCCAATGATACAATAGGTAGATTTATACGCGAGATCTATCACAACCTTTTGTAGGTAAATAATTTGGATTTATTCAATTTGCTAACCCGTTAAATAATTTACGTCTTAGTGGTTTCTAAATAGCATGGTAATGGAACCCAATTTGTGTGCATGGCGGCATTTATTTGCTAGCAAGGTAAGTAAGTGGCAGCCCATTAACGTCCCACTGCTGGGCACAGGCCTCCCCACTCATATGAGAGCAGGTTTTTAGAGCATAGACCCACCACGCTGCTCCACTGCGGATTGGCAGGCATAGTACACAAGTGAACTCTGTATTCCTTCACTCTCATAGTCCGATGTGACGGTAATCCGACACAACCGGAGAGAGATCGGGCGCCGACGGCTTAACGTGCTCTCCGAGGCACGGGGGTGGATCACACCGCCAACTTTCCAACTTCGGGCAAATATTGAGAAAATCTTAATAGAAAACTCAATATTGATATTTGAATTGGCCCGGCCCGGGACTCGAACCCACGACCTCATGTCTGTAGTCGAACATGCTAACCACTACACCAATGAGGCAGAGACAGAGCAAGGTAACAACCGCCTTATTGATCGAGTGGTTAGTATATTCAGCCACAGAAATGAGCTTCTGGATTCTAGTCCTAGGTCGGGTAATTCAATAATGGATATTGAGTTTTCTACTAAGATCTTTGCCCGAATTTAGGAAGTTGGCGGTGTGATCCAACCGCGTGCTTCAGAAAGCACGGTTAAGCCATCGGTCCTGCGCCTGATTTCTCTCCGGTGATTTCAGATTCCTGTCACATCGGGCTATGAGAGTAAAGAAACTTGTGTACTTTGCCTGCCAACAGGCTGCTCCACTGCGTGTTGGCATAAATTCGTGGTTTATTAGAAAACCCTCTTTTCTATGATCTAGGAGGTCTATGCCCAACTGCGGGACGTTAATGGGCTGCTACATTTTTTTGATTTTCACTGGGAAATATTGAGTTAACCTCTATCCGGTAATGTGGGTCTCGTTGGCTGCACCAGAAAACCCAGCGGAATTCTTTTCATCCGTATGCTGCATGAGAACCAGATGTACGCTGACACATTTAGCACTGGCACTCCGGATAAATCCGACTCAGAGATTCAAGGAATGAGGAGGAAAAAAGGAAAGCTGCACCCTCTGGAACCCCTTCTCCTCCGGTGGTGCAAGTTGTGTATATTTAAATAATGGTGAGAATAAAAGTTGTTACGGTAATGTGAGTTGATGAATTTATATTTTTGGAAGAAACGCTGATTAACGATGGTCTTTAGCGTTTTTTGAATTTGCTTTTTTATTACTTGTATATTCTTATATTATTAATACCTCCATTGTAAGGTTAACGAAATAAATTTACTCAACGGAGGTATTGTGACTTTTCTAAGAACATGGCGGTAAGAAATCTTTGTAATTGTAGACTTTAAGTTGTTATTTAGTAATATCTTCATCAGTCGTATATTGGAAGTAATACATGGAAAAATACTCTAATTTGATAATTCAAAAGTTTATTTGAATAAAGAATTGTTGAGTTAATTTGGTTTTAAAAATGTAGGAATGTATACGTTACTAAAAGTATTTTTAACATAAAACACTAAAGCGCTAATACCCAAAATATTTTGCGGTTTAATTAATTTGCATATTTGGGATAACAACTTTAATATGCTCAAAGTAATCACATCAAAGGAGTTTTGTAAAGAGCAGGTGAAAACGCTTTACGTAATGTACTGGAGCGTAAAATTTCAGTGAAAATTTGAACAGATTCAAACATAATATCATGGTGTATATCCTAAATAATGGCTAATATTAAGAGAGCTGAGAAGAAACCGGCAAAAAACTCAATGGTTACTCTTAAAAAGATAGTGTTGTATGTTACAAAGTGTAATATATTGCATCCGTGAGCAACTGGAATCAATTCCAAACATTTCTATCGCTTAAATAATACTTTACAATAAGCCTTTTGTAAAAAGATGTTTTTGACTTATTTCTTTAAATGAATTGGAGGCAAATCTAAAACTGATTGAGATATCTTGTTAAAATGCGTATGCTCAAGCCGACAACTTATTTCTGGATCTTCTTCACATTAAAATATGGAATTACAAGTTTGTTTTTATTTCTTGTGTTAAAATTGTGTAAATCAAATTTTTTACTGTGTAAGTGAATATTATCACGGATATAAGAGTGAATGGGAAAGTTGGAAGGGAAAGACCAAGGCGAACGTTCCTGGACCAAATCCAGGCCATTTTAAATAAGGGCCAGGTCAAGAGTACTCTAAACCGACGAACTTATATGAAAGGTTTAATGAGAATGAAAGAAGCGAAGGAGATATGCAAGGATCGTGGCAAGTGGAAGGACGTGGTCTCTGCATATCCCTATGGGAATGAGGCGTGATGCAATGGGTGTATGTATGTATATAAAATATTGTATTAATTTGGTCACATACACACGAACCTTTATTAAGACATATTCTTTTTCTACAAATACATAATAGGGTCAATAAGGGTATATATATATATATATGTCGGAGTGGAACGCTGGCGCCATCTTTGTATCGGCGTGGGGGCAGAGTCAATAAGTGGCAGTCCGGCCCGTCTCTCGTCAGTTCACGAGCGGCGGTCGGCCGGAATGGTCGACTATTAAAACTGTCGCGTTCCTAGCTATTATTCTTAATAAGTTTGTGTAAATTGATATCGGGAACATTAAGTGATTGAACATTATAACTCGAGTTAATTAATAAAGTGTTTGATTGCACCAACATTACCCACGAACGCCTACAGAATAAGAAATGAAATAATGGATCCAATTAATAACGATGTCGGCGGAGAACCCTACGCCCCTGTGCTTTATGCTTCTCCGTTCTCTCTCTTATTCTCCGACATATATATATATATATATATATATATATATACTATTCTCCGAAGAAAAGTTATACTTAAGAGATATAACAAGTACAAGAATAGTAGTCTCGAATAATGGAGTATATTATTTCCAACTTTCATAATAAGAACGTAATAGTAAATTTTCTAGAACAAAGTCTAATATAAGAGCTTGTTTTTCTAACTTGACTATCATAAAACTAGACAAATAAATTAGTAACCATGAAAAAAATGCGAAAATAGTGAAACAAACAACGTAAACAAGTGTGGAAATGTCAAAGTAACAAATATAATAAAAGTCAACATCACCAAAGCCTCGTTTATCTTGTCTTTATATCCTACATCAAAAGAAAACAGATGAGCCGAAAACTATATAAAACGAGCCGAGTTTGTATGAGCTTAAATGATACTAAAATAAAACTGAGTGACAAAAGTCTTATCACTTATAAAAGAGTAGGTTTTTGGAGTTTAGACCCACCATACTAAGTCCAAGTATAATACCGTGATTTGCAGGTTTCCTTATGACATATTCCTTTATCGAAAATCACAACAATGAATACGATGACCCATCCATATAAGGAGTCAAGTATAAAATTCTAAATTTATAAGACAGTTTTTCAGAAAAAAAAATATTATATTTGACGTCCTCGCTGGCGCAGTGCGGTTATTCGCTTTGCTAACCGAGGTCCCGGGTTCCATCCCCGGTAGGACGAATTTAGGAAATTGTATTTTCTAATTTGTCTGAGTCTGGACTGGTGGGAGGCTTCGGCCGTGGCTAGTTACCACCCTACCAGCAAAAACGTACCGCCAAACAAAGAGATTTGTGTTCCGGTACGATGCTGTGTAGAAACCGTAAGGGGTATATCGCCTCTTAACAGATTAGCGCGCTTCCATCTTAGACTGTATCATCACTTACCATCAGGTGAGATCACAGTCAAACGCTAATCTGTCAGCAATAAAAATATATATATATTCTTTATTGATATACATATAATTACTACCTTTTCTACTAATGATATGGTTTTTAAGCAATATGTTTTAATAGCTACATGATTTAAAAAAATGATGACCTACCTTGATAAATGTAGTAATATAATCAATCATCAAAATTACAAAAAGTCTAAAAAATGCAAGTTTATTCGTAGGTAGTGCTTGTCCAACATTTAAATCTGCGTCTTTCAGAATAAGCGATTTATTGTTATCTTATCCTATAACTTTGGAATTTGTCTGCTCCCAAAATCACCAACCGCATAGTTTCCTATCCCGTAAAAATATGGAGAAAACTGTTATTTATCCGATCGATTTGACAATCTAATCCGGAATCCAATTGATCAAATACAAAAGAAAATTGCTCTGTTCAAGACCACAAGTTTTATATCTTAAAAACTTCATAAAGGCGAGGTTATCATTACGAAATACAAGTATTCTTATTCGACTTCAAAAAAAGGAGGAAGTTATGAATTCATCTGTAGTTTTTTTTTATGTTTGTTACTTCATAACTTTCGACTGGGTGAACCGATATGATACGTGGTGCTTCCCATAGGGTTCCAATTTTTGTGGTCAAGTTCTGGTGATGGCATCTAAATAAGAAGACCGTACAAGTCTTAAATTTTCGTTAAGCATGTGCTTAGGTAACTAAATTACTTTATCGTAATAATTTGAGAGACTCAAGTAGTCCAATATTTTAAATTTCATTTTGAAGGCGGTTCTTTTTTTATTAAAATATTTATTTCTCATTTTCTTTTTTCATGATATTATTAACGTTTACAATATACTTATAATTTTAACCAAGCATATTCGACTACAGACATAAAGTCCTGGGTTCGAGTCCCGGGTCGGGCCAAATCAAAAATTAATATTAAGTTTTCTATAACATTTTCTCACATATTTGCCCGAAGTTGGGAAGTTAACGGTGGATCCACTACCGTGCCTCGGAGAGTATGTGAAGCCGTTGGTCCTGCGCCTGATATCTCTCCGGTCGTGCCGGATTCCCATCGCATCGGACTATGAGAGTGAAGGAATAGAATGCACTTGTGTACTATGCCTGCCAATCTGCAGTGGAACAGCGTGGTGGGTGTATGCTCTAAAAACCCTCTCTCATATGAGTGAGGAGGCCTGTACCCAGCTGTGGGACGTTAATGGGCTGCTACTTTCTTCTTTTTACCTACTTTTTTATGAGTTTTAATTTGTTCGGATTAATTATGAGTATTCATTATTTACAATAATATATTTTTTGTAATGTAATATAGAATTATCAATTAAATTATAGCAGTGAATATTTTTCTTTTCGTTAGGTCTACAGATAGCTAGTTACAGTTAAAGTTTTTACTTCCAGAATTTCCTCAAAATCGGTCTAGAAGTTTCAGAGTTTCACATATACAGAATAATTACGTATATAAAAGATATGACAACATCTGACATAAATCATCTAACTGCCTTCAATAGAGTGTATTTTGCAGACAAAAGTCGGTTTACTAAAATTAATTTTGGGAAGATAAAATCACATCTCTGTACGTTTTAACTTTACTAACAGTACTATCAAAGTGAGATTTAATAAAATTTTACGCGACGTTGTTAATTGGTTTCAAACTTATCTTGTTAAAGTTTACTCAGCCGAGATGGAGTAGATTGCTTAATATTATCTCTAACTTGTTTATAGTTTGAAGATTATTTGAGTTCGTTGTACTTTGATGATTTTGTGTAAATTAGAGTGTTCTACGAAATGGATTTGATGAAAACAGGAAATTTAATTTACGAATGTTATAAATCCGAAATTAGCTTTGACTTTCTTTTACGTTACGTTACGTAAACCGCTGATCCAATCTCAATAGGTTTTGTTATAGAGACACGTCTAAAAATGGAAATAAAAAAATGTTTATGCGTTTTTGTTCAATTAAGGCAAAATCATACGGCCGGTATTGCCAGAGAGAAATCTTGTATAAAATAATTTTAAAAGTGCATGAGGAGGTCATTTTACCATTTATAAATGGATGAAATAGCAATCTGCTATTTATATATTAAGCGAATTGTGCTTAATTATAAGAGGAGGGCAATTTCACCGTAATCACACATAAACCAAGCTTAATTATCATATGACCTAAGAATAACAGATTTCAAAGTTATTTCCAGCTAGTAATATGTATCGGGGCAGTTATATTAACATTAATTTACAAGTATTTCCTTAATCATTTTCTTAATCTTAGATACATTAATTATTGTATCTACCTTCACTTCCCAAACTCCCCACTCATAGACTATAAATATGAGTGTTCATTGTTTCTAGAGACATTCCGACGCGAGTAGTCGAACGGAGCGGAGCTTCATACTAGTGTTATTATTGTGTGTTTCAATTAAATATAATAAACTGATTCATTAAAAACAAACAAGTTATTATTAATCGTTACTATGGAGAATTACAGAAATAATTAAGATTGACGTTAGCATTGCTGACTTCATTGTGTTGATAAACCGACACACCGTCCACCCCGTTCCGTTCTATGTATTACCGACAATCCTATAATATTAATCGTGCCTTTTATGATATTTTAACTTAGTAAGTAATACGGAGAACTTAGAATTGCTTACATAGAAGCTCATTCGTACGTCTTAATAACTTAATAATTTAATAATATTATATATAAAACTCTCGTGTCGCTGTTAGTTACCATACTCCTTCGAAAGGGCTTGACTGATTTTTATGAAATTTTATTTGCTTATTTATTTGGTCTGGGAATCGGGTAATATCTTTTGTTTATAACCTTAAGTGGTTAGGATTGTCCACCCCTTTTTATTGGCGGTAAATGCAATTTACGCACTAACCCTGACCGATTACCAGTCAGGAGTGTGGAACTCGTCCACCCCTAATTTTTTTATAGAACTAAAGAATACATTTGTTCCTAAATTTCGTCCTTCTATTACCAAACCCCATTTTTAATAGCGATAATGCTTACAAATGAACGTTTCCTGGATCAGCTAGTATAATATAATAGAACTGTTATTTTTGGACACAAAAATAAAACGGGCAAACAAGCAGTATAGTTCACAGGAAGTTAGGCAATTCCCTTAATACAGCATAAAATAACATGGGAAATATACGGGAACGGCAAATAAATTGTAATAATATCTAAAAAGGAAAAAATCTTGTAAAGCTTACAATATTAGTATTAAACGAATAATAAAATCTTCAGCTATAAAAGGTCTTCGACTACCACATCGGAGGGAAACGGGAAAAAAAACCTAACATACAAGCACCATAAACATAATTTCTTGTCATATGAACATATTAAATGCAGCGAAGAAATGTCACTAGAGTTTTCGGGTCTTACTATAGATGGTTTACTTAAGTAGCAGTCAATTAACATCCCACTGCAAGGCACAGGCCTCCTCAATCATAGGAGGGAGGGTTAAAGGGCCACCGCGTTGCTCCACTGCAAATTGGCGGACTATAAAGACCGCAGAACTACTCTCAGGATATACAGGTTTCCTCACGATGTTTTCCATCACCGAAAAGCACAATGACGGCTTGGAAAGAACAATCAAGCACGTAAGTTTTATTTTAATACAGAAAAACTTAACTGTGCCTATTCAGTGTGTATCTCACCCTAATGGTGGTTATAGTCTTTAAGTCACTTACTAGTTAATAATATATTACAGAGATATAATGAACATACAAACCTCAAAAGTTACAGAGAACGAGTATAATATTTTATATTGGACAAAATTTCCCGCAAGACAATTAATCTATTTGTATATAAGATATTCAGTTATTTATTAGATGCCCCACATATACCTACACAAATTAATATATGTAAGAATATAATTCAACAAAAAAATAGGGTGTCACTTGTCTATACTTTTGGAATAGTTTAATGATGCAATTTCTGACTAATAAATTCGTTAAAACTCTTAATTTACCTTATTACAATCAACTTGTATTTAATTCAAATTCTAGAGAAGAAGAAGATCAGAATTCTACTGTACTTAAGTTACTAAGTCCATTTAAATAGTAAATTATTATGTTGTTAGTTAATTAGTGAAATTACAGGTGGTTATAATTCAAATTCAAAAATTCTAAATTCAACTAGCCTTCACATCACTTGTAAATCGAAGTGTTTGCAAAGGACACTATTAAAAATGACATTAGAGAACGACTTAGAACTTTAAGTTACTAGGTATCTTTGTCGCCCTATTCTGGGAAGATCCCGCAACAAACTCATTAATAAAATAATTATATTCAGTAATTCATTTAATACCACGGTTTTTATATCGTCCATGTAATCCTTCAAATCAAACTACTTAATATAAAAGCTAAGGTACGTAGCAGCCCATTAACGCTCCACTGCTGGGCACAGACCTCCGCACTCATAAGAGAGAGTTTAGTTAGAGAATAGACCCACCACGCTGCTTCACTGTGGATTGGTAGGCATAGTACACAAGTGCACTCTCTATTCTTCTCTCTCAAAATTTAACACGGCTGGAGAGAAATCAGGTGCAGGACCTATGGTTTAACGTGCTCTCCGAGGCACAGGGGTGGATCACACCGGCAACTTCCCTACTTCGGACAAAATATAGAGAAAATCTTTAATAGAAAAGACAGTTTCGCTTTTTGAATTGGTCCGATCCAGAACTTGAACCCAGGAGCAGACATAATGTCCTGGGCCGATCATGCTAACCAATCGACCATTGAGGCAGTTAATATAAAAAGGATTATTTGACAATTTTTACCTAAAAAAAACCTCAAATAGCAAATTTCTACCCGCATCTTCTCAAATGGCACTGTGTCTAAATATTTGAAACTTGACAGTTCAAACAGCTTTGATATTCAATTTTACAAAAGAATTATCTTACTTTCTGTACACGGAATATCCGAAAAGCTCATTTATGAAGCTATAAAGTAAAATGACTACTTAATTCAGATTACAAACTGGGACATTGTTTGTGCGCATAACGTCGTCCCGCTCAAGCTGGATGATAACTTACAAATCCGTTTCTGGCAGTCTTAAGTGTACTACACTGAATAAACTCTAGTGCAGTGACTCGAATATTGATGAATCACAAACATCATCAAAATATTGTCGATCCATAAAATTATTTCTGAATTAAAACCAAATTATTTGACGAAATAAATATGAAATTAAAAGTGCGTGTGTACAAAGAACACGTGTCAGAACTGAAACTTCTTTGGCAAACCAATTTTTAAGTCTTGTTGAAATTTATACAAATCTAAAACTATAGATCTCCCAGACTTGGAGGGGAAGTAATTTAGGAATTTAATGAATATAATCAAATTTATCTTTATGCTAATACGTTTGAAGTTAATGTAGTTTTAATATTTACAAATAACATGTGGCATTTTAATTTGCCACTCGTCATTTAATCGTTTTAGAGAGGGAGAGAGAGAGAACACTTTTATTGTACACCACAAGAAAAATACATAGAGAAAAGACAAAAATACAAAACAAGTAGTATATTACGGCGGCCTTATCGCTATATAGCGATTTCTTCCAGGCAACCTTTCGTTTATATAGTTTATATCGTTTTAAATAGTATTTTTCATAAAAGATGAAATAAAAATATTTCATAAATTCTCTTATCTAAATTTTTAATTCAAAAACAAAATTTCATCAATAATTTCCAATATTGACAAAAAGCACGTGGCATTTTTATTTACAACTCGTCATTTAACATTTCAATAAATGATTTGTTTTAATTTTCGACACTTTTCATATTTTATTGACAATAAAATTCGTAACATATCTGCCTTTTTCCCGCCCTCTAAGTCTCGGAAGTCTAAATTTATAGATTTGTATAGAAATAAACACAACTTTAATAATGTGTTTGCCATAGAAGTTTCACGTCTGACATGTGTACGTTGTAAGCACGCACTTTTAACTTTTTTTATAATGTCTGTTTTACAAATTAATTCTATTATAATATAGGAAACAATACCATATATTCAAAGGCACAATTGTTTTTTTAGAGTTAATACTTCGATTTTGATTTGAATTGAATCCGATTACATCTGAAGTAGTGTCCTTAAAGAAAGGAAATTTTGCTTTCCATACACTTTATAAAGACAGAGTTCCTCAAACACGATCGATGTTGAAATACAGTTAGTTTGGCTCCGTCAAATTTTATGTTCCCTTTGATCATGCATTTAACCGTAGTAATAGGTAAGCTTTGGACCGCAATAAATTTTGTTACAAACTGCTTCTACTAAGTTGTTTGTTTGCTAAACCTAGAGAGATAATACAAATAACGACTACAATTATTTGTTATTATCAAATCAATGCAAATCAAATTATTCTTTATTCAAGCAGGCTCAAAAATATCTTTTGACATGTCAATAGTGTATCTGTTGGTAACAAACCTACCAATGGTTCGGAAATTTGATTCCACTGAGAAGAAACCGGCAAGAAACTCAGTGGTTATTCCTCTAAAGATAGTTTTTGTACGTTACAACGTGATTAGCTTTCATGTGCAACTGGCATCACGACAAAGAATATGGTTTTTGTAATAGGACGTTTTTAACATATTTCTTAAATCTATGTGGAGGCAGACTCAGAAGTGATTCGCTTATCTTATTAAAAAAGCGTCTGCTCAACCCGATAAATGATTTCTGAACCTTCTTCACTCTAAAATATTGCCTTACCAGTTTGTTTTTATTTCCTGTATTAAAATTGTGTTTCGCTCCTTTTGCTGTATAAATTAATACTATCACGGATATATAAAATTTTTATTATATAATACATACTATATAATTCACCACCTCGTATAATAAATTTGTTATATACCCTAATTTGTTTCATAAAATTAATAAGTCATTTAAAGTTAACTACATACGTTTCTATAACAAACTCCCAGAAGACATTCTAGAGATGTCGCTTAATAAATTTAAATGCTTTGTTAAACGAATTGGCTGTACTATATATATTTTCAAAGATTACATTGACGATAATAAAGCGTGAATGAATTGCTTCATTAATCTTAAGATTATCTAAAAATAAAACATTGTAATGGTTACGGTAAAAAGTGGATATCCGGCTGAGTTTATTGTGGGTTCTTCTCAGAACAGGGTGCTTAAGAACCCTCGTAACTTAAGATTATAAATCTTTCTTTATCTTATAAATTAATCGTACTCGTATAAAAGAAATTAAATTGAAAAATCATTTTATAATTTAAGGATTACTTAAACGTTAAAAAGAGGGACTGAATAAATTGCTCTAAACTAAAAAAAGTAGATTAAACCTGTATTGTAATTATGGTGATAAAAAAGGATATCTGACTGAGTTTGCGGGTTCTTCCTAAAACAGAGCGCCAAGTAATCGTCATGGCATTAGCTTTTAAGCTGTAAACTGTGTGTTGAAAATCACAATGTTTGCCCATTACATAAGACTACACGAATAAAGATTTTATTTAAAATACGAATAATATTCGACTTAAATTGAAAGAATCTAATAAGAGGCTTCTGTTTTGTCTCAAAAATATCAGTGAAAATGGAGAATGGATCGCTGAATTGACATCAAGATCTTTTTGAAATGCCGAAGCTTCTTCCACCTAATATTAATTTATCTTTATATTACTTTATTATCGTGAATTATCTTCACTTGAAGTAACTCAGTAATTTTCACGCTCACTCAAACTCTTGTAACTCCTATAAAATGACAAAAAAGCTTTATTGTAAAGATGTAACCAAGGAGAAGGCCTTTTGTGTACGACTTCCTTTTTAAGTACAATCTCAATTTACCTGATTAAATATTAAAAATAATCCCTCTACGAAAACGGACTGAATGTATAAATTTTAACAAAAAAGAATACAAATTCATTGTCTCCTATAACGACCGAAGTTCTCTTTATGAATCTTGACAAAGGTTTTGTCCGAATTGTTGACTGGCTGAAAAGTCGCTTTCTTGCTTATTTGGAAACTTCAGAGCTTTAATATTTACCACAAAAGACCCTTATGGGCTTTATAAATTAGATATGATAAATTTTCAGTTTTTAATTGAGAAATCGTCATTAATTAAATAAGAAAGTAAATACATAAGTACGAACGGATCTAAATACATACTAAAGAACAATTGATATTTTTATTGCCGAGAGATAAGCGCTTAATTGTGATCACCCCATGGTAAGTGATAATAGAGTTTAAGAGGGTAGAGCTAACCTAGTTAGTGACAATTAACTTAAATTTCATGCAACTAGCCACGGCCAATGAGTCCAGACTCAAACAAATTAATATATAAGTAAGTATTGTAAGTAGCAGGCCATTAACGTCCCACTATTCCTCATTCGTAGGAGAGAGGGTTTTTAGCGCATAAAACCACTATACTGCGTGTTGGCAGGCATAGTGCACAAGTATGTGCGGTAACACAAGTGCACTCTCTATATCTTCACTTTCACAATTCGATACGACTGGAAAGAGACCAGGCGGAGGAACGACGGCTTAACGTGCTCTCGAACGTACGGGAATGGATCACACCGCCAAATTCAAAATTGAGGGTAAATACTGAGAATTTCTTAACAGAAAGCTCAATATCTCTATTTGAAATAGCCCAATCCGGGACTCAAACCCAGGATCTCATGTCAGCCGAACAAACAACCCACTAGACCAATCACACATTCAGTAAAAACAATTGCTTAAATTTACCCTGCTCGGAACACTAAAGAAGTTTGTTAGAATTTCAATAGCTTTTTTCTCTGAGAATTGTCTTTGTGGGTTGCAATTGGAGAAATTTCAGTCAGGAGTGTGTGTTTATGTGCTGTACACCAGAATAACAACGTCCAAAGTTGACAAGCTAATAAAAGATTTAATGGAAATCACAACAAAGATATACCTTTGCACCAGTTTCAATTACGATAATCCAGTACCTTCGTGCTTTTCAGTGAATATATATGAGTTTAGAAATTAATTTGCGTTGAAAACCTATTCGGATTAACGATTAATGCGCTCTATCTAATTCCGGGTCAAATTCGTGCCGCAAAGTTTCCGTACCTTAACTTGTTATAGCCGATTATTACTATCCCAAAAATTTCTACAGATAACATAATTTTGATTCTTTAATGAATAGATTTATTTACTTTTCTGTGTGTAAGTTTGTAAGCCATATTCTCTGAAAAAGCTGGACCTATTTAGAATCGCCTTTCTCTGGCAGATAACTGATTACAAGGGTTTTATTTTTTAAGAAAGATAAGAAATCGCTTGTATCTTTCTACTTATGAAATGTATGTAAAAGCTTGTCATGAATATATCGCCCCTAAATAGACAGGAAAGTTAAGGTTGACGTGATTCAAGATTGAAATCGCGCTTGCCATCTTGTCAATTTCAATTTTACAAGGAAAATTGGCGAGAACAATTTCGCCGCTACTGGAATATATGTATATTTGGAGTACTGTCATCTATACACTAAAATGTCGTTATGTTTTACAACTTTTCTTTCGAATGATTAACAAATTTCATATTTTGAAATATCTGGGTGCTACCTACGTATGAACGGTCTTCTTGCATTTAAGACATTTTAACTTTGATTTTATACATATCTCTTTATACGTAGGAGCCATCTAGTATATAGTAGTCTAATAATAGAACAGTGTGTCTTAGGTATACGATGAGAGAATAAGCTGTGAGAGAAAGAAAATGTACTTTTAGCAGTGTTACCTTTGCTTATGATATTAATAGTAGTAAAAAGTCATGCAACAGTTGAGTCGTACAAATATTCTTCTAGTTAGAAAAACAAACTTAAGCCGTATATTTTTTCCGTTTGGATACGATCTAAACTATAAAAAAATTATATTTTAATGCCGAAGTCAAATTTTGAGTTGATCCATGAACTCTTTATATTTTTATTAGTTAAGACAAGTACATATATTAGTTCTAAGCTGACCTAAATAGAGTTATTTTACTACATAGCAAAAATAATATGTTATTTCAACAAGGTTTACCGAGCTCTTTTGAATGGCCAAATCTAACCGTTGGTAATGAATATGCCATCTGTTCAAAAGATTTGCAGTGTAAGTTAACCCGTGTAATTGATTAGTTTAGTTAGTGTAAGGTGCCGTGGTACTCAGAGGGTGTTTAGTCAGATAATCTGTCCGGTTACTAACTAAGCATGCGGGTAAGCGACCCCGGGTGCCTCGAGCTATTACTACCGCTCTTCACTCTTCTGTCCGCGGCAGTAATGTCCTATACCTAACCCTAATGCTCCCCAAAACTCCTCTTATCCCACGTACCAAATCTTTCCTATCCAACTCCCATACCGATAAATGGCGGTATATCCATTCCTCGCTGACCTAAATGTCACAGACCGATAACGGGCAGCAGCGTTATCGGTGCGAGAGGGTCAGCACTGCGATCACCAACCCGCCTGCCAGGCGTGGTGATTACTGGCA
>JACTOM010000033.1:614173-632787 GCA_015832385.1 Elymnias hypermnestra
ATTATGGGATTTGGGCGTATGGTATCAGAAGGTAAAATGAAATGCGATTGAATTTGATCCATATTTATTCGGCGTCTGGCACCGGTATTTAATGTGAACCTCATATCACAAGCGCCGGTACTAGAACGAGGCAACCACGGCGCCCGCGCGGCCGCGTTACGTATATATATCGAGATTCCGGGGCGCGGGCTCAGTAGGCGGCGAGCTGCGGCGGTGTGAGAATCGTGGAGCGGCGTAGGAATGAATAGCTGGGCAACGTCACACGGCGAGCGCGCGTGATCACTGTTACAATAATGTTGCGCGCTCCTGACGTATGCTACAAGACATATTATAGTGTTGAAGATTATTTAGGCGATAAAAATGTTTGGATTTATTTCAGGTTGCTCACAGAAGCCATATATTACATATTGTTACAGACAAAAATATTTTTGAAAGAGTTGAATGATTAAAGTTGAAATGAAAAAAGTGCTGAATTTCTTGACGGTTTCTTCTCAGCGAAATCAATTTTCCGAAACGATGGTAGATTTGTTACCAACAGACAAACTGATGACGAAACAAAAGTTCTTTTTGAGCCTGCCTACTTTTATAAAGAATAATAAAATTTGATTTCACTAAAAAAAAATTAAATGCTTTGAATCACAATTAAGTTTTCACAAACTGTAAAATTTATAATATTTAATACAAAGAAGATAAACAGAAATTTTATTAAGTATAGAGACAATTTTATTCATGTAATAATAAGTGTCTCCAAACTTTATTTAGAAGCAAGTAAAAATTTATCATAAACTGGAACTGCGAAATTTAAAGATGTTACAAGTTTTATAATAGCCGAGAGAAAAGTTTTATGAAATTTTACACTTAAATATACACGGTCGCCTTTTAGTTACTTAATAATTCGCTGTAGGTAATATAAAACTTTGATGTGTTTTCAGTTATTCTTTATTTAAGAATACTGTCATCCAAAGAGTGGATAGTATTCAAATTAATTATAAAATCAAACATTTTGACAAGCAGCAAAACTGTGTGATAAGAATATACACATCACACACATATAGGGGTTAGGGGTGCAGTTTTATATATAAGAATATATATTTATATCAATTCACTTTCTTTCACTTCGAAAAACAACTGAAACGGTGCATTAAGAAATTTTCATAACGAAATATGGAAACTGCATGGATCTTACTTGAAAGTGCAAAACTTGTGCATTGCCAACATCAAATTGTTTGTTCGCTCAATGTAGACTACTGAAGCTGGGTGATAGCTTACAAATCCGATCATGACTGTCTCGTGAGCAAGTTGCTGCATAAAGCCTAGTGATGTACAAACAAACGGTCGATAAACTTCTTGTTTGCTAATACACATTTTAAGAACAGCATGCTTCAAACAAACTATAATGGACAATTAGTGCGAGTTGATTCGAAGTCGCACTTTCAAATCCAGGGTATTTATAAAAAGAAACTTCATATTTGATTGTTCTTTCCATTTATCACTGTGATATTCGGTAAAAGAAAACATCCTGTAGAAACTTGCAAGTTCCGGGACTAAATCTAGGATATGTGTTGCCTGCTAACCCGCAGTAGATCACCATGCTGTTCTATTGAAAGTTGACAATGTCGCAGGCGCAATGCGATAACTGGGTTCGCTAGTAGAGATGCCAGATTCGATTTCCATCAGGACATACTTAGGAAATTGTATTCTCTAAGTAGTCTGAGTCTAAACTTGTTGGACGCTTCGGCCGTTGCTGTGTACCGGCCTACACGCAAAGAAGCCAAAATTTCAAAGATTAAGAATACGGCCCTGAACAACTCGAAGAGAATGTCTGATATTAGCACTCTTTATTCAACACTCGACTGAGTTTATTGTGTTCTCTTCTCAGTACAGGGCGCGAAGGACCTCTCATAATTTTAGATTCTAAATCGTGCTATAATATCATTGTCAATTGTATATTAGAAATAATATACGGAAAAAACGATATTTGACGATTCAAATGCACTTTTAAAGCCTATTTAAACATAGATTTTTTAAATCTGCATAGAACCATTTCAAATGCTACCTTTTGTACGCAGCAGCTAAGGCGTCACAAATTCCTTGTCAAGTGAGTTGCACTATTATATTTTATCGATATATAAAATGGATCATCACTAAAATATAAGCCAACGCTTCTAAAGTACTGCTGCGGGTTTAAGTGCCTTTTAGAAAAAAAAACAAGGAGTAGTCAGTATTTGACTTAAAAACTTTTAATTAAATAGCTTATTGTGCGTTGATTTCTTTGTTGCATTATAAAGTTTCGACGTACAGCGGGATGAATACAAATAATTCGAAAATCGTTATTGAGTTTTCTATTAAGATTTTCTCAATATTTGCCCGAAATTGGCGGTGTGATCCACCCCGTGCCTCGGAGAGCACGTTAAGCCGTCGGTCCTACGCCAGCACTCTCTCTGGCCATGTTGGGTCCCCGTCACATCCGACTATGAGAGTGAAGGAATAGAGAGTGCACTTGTGTACTATGCCTGCCAATCCGCAGTGGAGCAGAGTGATGGCTCTATAAACGTCCCACAGCTGGGTACAGGCCTCTTCGCCCACAGTAGGGAGGGTCCTTAGAGCACAAACCCACAACGCTGCTCCACTGTAGGTTGACGGGTATAGTATACACGTGCATATAGAGAAATCTTAATAAAAAAATCAATCTCAATTTTTTAATTCGCCCGACCCGAGACTCGAACCCAGGATCTCATGTCTGATGCCAAACATGCTGACCAGTAGACCAATGAGTCAGACCGATTATATCTATAATATACTTATATTTAGTGTTACAATCGTCTTTGATAACATTGTCAAAGGCTTCTTCACAAAGACTTTTTAGACTAAAAAGTTGTTTTCTTACTTGTTAACAAACCTCAGACTTGAAATCCAGCGAAATTCCCTTTGTTTGCCAAATTATTAATTGTTACTTGAACAATTTCAATTGAGCTAAATTATTGAAGGATGTCTAAATTATTCTAGTTCTTATATAGAATTTTGACTTGTTTATTTAAAATTAACCTCTAGATCTGACAAGCTAATTGAAGTTCAAGGATGCAATGATCTAATAAATCGAAACTATATTTATGTATAAGATAATGTACAAAAATATACGATTGATTTTGTAGTGGGTTTCTCTTACAATAGAACGCGACGGACCTCTCGTAACTAAATATTTTTAGTACTCTGTTAATATCTTTGGAATCACATTGGAAATGACAGTATTTGAATCTCAAAAAGCACTTTTCAAAGTGCAGTAAAAGCCTACTTAAATATTTTTTTTATGTTTCAATTAACAAAACAGTCATTTGGTAGTTTCACTTGAAAAGAGATGATTTTATGGATTTCGATCAGTACTTTGCGAATTTCAACTCTAAAAGTATAAAAATTCTGTTTTAAAATCACATAAACCACATAATCTCCTTCGTACCTTACCAAATCTACGTGACACCGGCGAAATGACGGATTTCAAATCGTCACTGCTGAAAGAAGAAGAAAATGTTATATTTCAATTATTACCTGGTAGTACCTGTTATAATCCTGAGGTTGTCTGGTAGAAATCAATAATATATCCTAAGTTTTGTTTTATATGTTACTTGTTTCATGTTTGTGATGTACAATAAAGAATATCATATCTATCAATTATCCTACCCCTGATAGAGTTACATCTGGTGTGATCTACAGCACACATCAAGACTTTTATTTGTAATTCTGTAATATTTCACACAAGATGAAAAACAGGTCAACTGTATTGCAAACCAAATGTGATGCAAACCTCCCGAATAAAGCCGGACCTTGTTTCTGAGTTGACCCGATTATCATTCATTCGTAAAGGGAATCCGAATAGACCCTTGTAATGCGTGAGCATTGCTTAAATATTATAGTACGATTGCCTGCTCAATCAAAAGTAGTGGATTGCGTAATAATCAACTCTATTTTCTGTACACTACAGAGACAACGTCCTTCCACTTGCCACGATCCTTGCATATCTCCTTCCTTCAGTTTAGAGTACGCTTGACCTGGCCCTCATTTAAAATGCCCTGGATTTAGTCCCCAAACGTTCGCTTTCTCAGTTTTAGACACTAGATCCTCTTTTATGCCACAGCGTTCTCTTATCACACTTTCTTACTTTGTCACTCAGGTTCAATCCACTCATACTTCTCAACGCTCTCATCTCTTCCGCATTGATTTTACTTTTGTGATTCTTCTGCCCAACTTTCACTACCATACATAAGTGTTGGCACCAATACTCCTCCATGCACAGCCAGTCTGGCCCTTTGAGACGCCATCTGGGACTATTCATAAAGGCGTGCAGAGAACCAGTTACCATATTCCCAGAATTCACTCTCCTTCCAATATCCATGTTCCATTCTCAATAACAGCATGTTTTTAATTCAATATTACAAATAATTAAAATTAGACTGCATGTTTGTAAATGCAAATTAACAGCTTTCCTATAAATGCATATGAATGTATACGGTATTTCCAACAACATATTTTCAAATATCATTATTGTCAGTATGTTTGTCTCAGCTAAGCTCTTCTTATCGATTTTGATAGGACTTTCATTTGCAGAAAGCTAATGTTAGACTACTTTCTATTAGAAAAAAACGCAGGCTACACCGTTGGAAATAGTTAGTCGTTAATAAAACACTTTTATATTCACTGAAGTTCAAATACCTTTTTATATCCTTGTAGTGGATGATATTTGATGTTAATATAGTCTTTTAACATTCAAAATAATTAATCAAATACATTTTGTACACAACCATCTAATGACAACTCACGTAAAAGATTTAAAAGGTTCTTTCTATATAATATGTTGTAAAAATTTGAAATAGGAATTAACTTTAATTGTTTTTCATTTATAGTGATTAACTTCTAATGAAATATAAATGATACAAAAAGGTGTATAGACTCAAAAATGATTTATAACTATCTAAGTTCATTCAAAAAGTGTCATTTAAAAACTGGAACGAAAGTGAATTCGAATTCCCAAGAAAATAAACCGCCCATCAGCCTAATATACACTGTAAATACTTCTTTTTCGAATATCCTTTGGTCCCCTTCATTCATAATTCAGTCGCTTAGTATTACTTTCCAAGGGATATATAGTTTCGGGGCTTTGATAAGTGATCAGACTTAGATGGAAACGCGCTGACCTGATCAGAAATAGTTTATTAGGAAGTGAAACTTATTTTGTTTGATGGAAGTCAGCTACATCCTTGACAAATAAAACGAGCTTAGAATAAATGACTCCAATGTTATGTAAACACAATGGTAAGCATTAACATATGCATAAACATATTTCTATGTAAAAGTGGTTGTTTTTTGAAGTGAAAACTTCTTTAGCATCGTTGTTATTTGAAAGTCGATGAAACGAAAAAGCGACAGTAAGAAGAGACATACACATACATTCGTAAGTTTCAATTGGAGGAGGTAAGTTATGACATAGTCTAAGATGGTAACATAAAAGCAATATTAAAAAGAGAGACACAAAAATCCTTAAGATAGAAAGTGAGATAGAAAGCATCATACAGTTTTTCTCATATTTGTCGTACACTTTGCGTTCTGCTTTATATCCCGTAGGGGGGATTAAATTGAATCATTACTATAACCAACAATTATCCTCTTGCCGAAATTTTGCATTCGTCTCTTTATCTTGAAGCCAATATTTTTGAAGGTTTCCCTTCTACCTCGATGATGCACATAAGGTATTTTTTAAATCCTAATAATTTAAGACGGACGATCGTAAAAGAAGCTACAGATTTCGGATAATCTTTATTAAATGACATGACATAATATGGCATAAATAAGTACGTAGCAAAAAATTTTCAGAACAATTTTAAAAGAAAAAATGTCAAGAATTGAATAACAATTATCAATTTAGTCGTACATTATACTGAACGATTAAAACATTAAATTTTTTCGGAAAATCGCTTTTACCTTTTACTTTTTCAGGATAATTGTCATGTTCAAGGGCATCATTTTTATACCAAAATATCAATGAAGGATCCAGATTTTTCTTACAATTCTGAACTATAGTTAAAAAGACAATGACAATTCTTATTTTTTTGTATTCGATTCGAATTTCCGAAAAATAGGATAAGTTTAATTTTAATTTCAAATACTTTTGTATATTGATGTGTACATAGACGAAGTTGGGCTGGTCAGTACATTACATGCATTATTCTTCTACTTAAACACGATTAAAGTTTCATGAGATTTAGGAGTTGACCGATCACCGTGCGAATATATGTAAAAGTCCCACAAAGATGGAACGGTGCGTCTTTTCAGTAATTTATGAGATTTTCTTAGGTTTTATTTATTTATAAATAGATGTTCTCGATTCCGTAGGCAAATAGAATATTCTGTACTTAGCGACCTACCTAAATTGCGGACTCATTTTGTTAAAGTTCAAGTTTCGACCGCCTCGTTGGCGCTGTGGTACAAGTACTCGCTTTGATAGCAGAGGTCCCAAGATCTAGGTAGAGCGAATTTCGGAAATAACATTTCTTTGTTTGTGTAAGCATGACCTGGTGGGAAAGGCTTCGGCCGTGGTTAGTTACCATCCTACCAGCAGAGACGTGCCGCGAAGTAAGGAGATTTGTGTTCCTGTACGACGCTGGGTAGAAACTAAAAGACGTTAATTGCCTCTTACCAGTACTCATCAATAAAAAAAACCAATAGAATAAGTGAGTTAGTGGTGTACAGCTATCTTTGCTTTATTATCTTTATAATGTAACCAGTTTGGCACACATCGCTTGTATAGTTGTAAAGTCTACAACGAACCTAGTTGTGAAACGCTTGAAATCTCGTGAAGAAAAATTGCAGGTTCTAATCCTGGCCGGACAACTCTAAAACCTCTTTCTAAAAAAAAAGAAACATACGTGATTAATTGTTCATTTTCAATTTATCAATTCACTTTTCGACGAGGGAAAACATCGTGAGGAAATTTGCATATCTCGGAAGTAATTCTTGATTATGTGTAATCTACCAACACGCAGTGGAGCCACGTGGTGGGTCTAAGCTCTTTTTTTGCGCTGGGAAATGCCTTTACGCACCCCGATGAAAGACTAATCCAATCGGAAGTATGGGGCTCACTGATAACAGAATACTCACTAAAACCCAGCGGATCCCTCCTCATCTATGAGTGAGATCACAAGAAGTTCCCTAACTGCATTCCACTGTAGTGACCCGCATGGTACCAACTATGAGGATCTACCACTTAATAGAGTGAGGCATGAATTGCATACGTGTGACTTCCGCCACCAAGCCTCCTCCGACGGTGAAGGAGAGCTCCAGCCTTTTGCTACCTTAGCCTCTCATTTGCCTCCTTCAACGAGTTGACGATCTCGCTAAAGAAGGCAACCACCTTCCACCCAACTTCACTGGCGAGCATTACCCCAATTATGCTCTCCAGTGAAAGATCTCTTCTAACCAGCGACAATAAGATATGCCGCTGAGGTGTCCGCGCTGAACACTCCGCCAGGGTATGGTGCGCCGTACTCGCAGGAACACCACACTCATTGGAGGCGGGCGTTACCCCACGGCCAACGACCTGGTGCAAGTACTTGCCGAAGTAACCATGACCAGCAAGCACCTGCATCAGACGGTAGGAAAGAGATCCGTGCCGTCGGATCGCCTCCACCGTGACTATACCCGCAGTTACTCAAGATCTTCCCTCCATTTCTCGGTCAGAGTTCTGTCAGCGAGAGCCCTGATCCTCCGGACCTGGTCATTGTAAGAATCAGCACCTCTGGAAGCCCTTGTAGCTACCCTGCACTGATAAGCGACTGCAAGGACTTCCGCCCGCAGCTCCCAAAGGGGATCGTTCGCCAGTGGATCTAAGCTCAAAAACCGTCTCTCCTATGAGAAAGCAGGTCTGTGCCTAACAGGGGACGTTTATAAGTTGCTACTTACCTAATTTATAAATATTTTTTCAAATTTGCCGAATAACTGATATATTTATTAATTACAACATTTATTATAATATACTTGTTTTATACAAATTAGGGAATTAATCATGGAGGGAAATCTATAGAGTTTTTTACAGTTGATAGTGTAATGGTGCAGTTACTAATTATCCAGTAGAAGTCCTGAGTTCAAATGTGTCGTAGGTATTTGTCTAGCCAGAAAATAAAACTTTTATTACAAGAAATATCAACCATTATAAATGCACTCAAATGCACATTTTATAGTGCAAAGTAAGTAAATTTATCTCACCTCACGTACTTGAATGAAATGGTAATACGCTCACGGTTTGCGTTATGAATATTACCTCAAATGGAGAGCCACGTGCTTAAGTATAAATGAAAATTTAAGCTGCCGTCCATTGGCTAAAATATGTTCAAACGATTTTTGCTATTTCCATTTAAGTGTTGTAAAATAATGTCACAACTTTAAAATGTATTAATAATAAAAAATATAAATCGCTGCTTTAATAGAATAATGACCAATCCAAAATTTGATTCAAGGTAGCAACAGAATCCAGGTTTCTCTAGTCTACAATATTTTCGTGTGTAAAACCTTATATACAGATCGACAATAATGACGTTGCAGCAGCACAAAATGCATTTCGCCAATTTTGATTTGTTTTTCTATTTATAGTAGACTAGCTGGCTAGTCTACTATAAATAGAAAAGCTAAACTTCGCAACGTCTCTAAAACAGTAAATAAAAAGCAGAATTCGAAAACAAATTGAAAAGGAACAAAATTATTCTTTTAAATTCAATTTGATTTCTGAACGACGGAACGAACATCATACGTTTGACATACATAATTTAAAACTACGCTGTTAATTTAATTTGATTTCTAACGAATTTTAAAATCAAGTTATTTCTAAACGACGTAACAAACGTCAAATGTTTGACAGGTAGGAGTAGTTTCTAAGGGATAGGGAAATTAGTATTCTTAATATATTTCCTGAACTTCCACAAATAATTCAAAATCAGCCAAATCAGTCCAGCAGTTGTCGATTTTTGGCGAGACCAATGAACGGTAATTGATTTTTATATATATAGATAACGTGACATCCTGGTAAGACGTATTTATTGTATTTCTTAATGGTCTCTACCCAAAATCGTATCGGCACGCATAATATTTGCGTCACTTATATATTTTTTTTTTTCCCTGGGAAATGTCCCTGTTTTTATGCACTGGCCCCGACCGTGTGTCAGGAGTGTGGGACTCGGCGAACAAGAAGGCCTCGCAATACCCACTAAAAACCTGCGGATTACGCGATTTTAATAAATTTGGCGTCTTACGGACGNCAGTTAAAAGAATTCGTCGTCTGACAGATGTTGATACTGCCAGACTGGTATATTTCAGCTATTTTCACAGCATTATGTCATACGGTATTCTACTTTGGGGTAATGCTGCTGATATAGATGCAATATTTGTGCTGCAGAAAAGGGCCGTTCGTGCGATTTACAATATGGGTCCAAGAGAGTCGCTAAGAAACAAATTCAAGGCAGTTAACATAGTGACAGTTCACTGCGTATATATATTAGAAAACTTGTTGTACGTACACAAAAACATTGACTCTTTTAATAAAAAGAGTGAATGTATATCACATAACTTACGAAACAAAAACAAACTTGTTGTAAATTCTAGTAGTATACGTTTCTATAACAAGCTTCCAGAAGAAGTTACTAAGATGTCTCTGAGTAAATATAAATCTTTAATTAAAAGAAAGTTAATAGACAAATAATTCTATATTTATAAATTATAAAATAAATTAAAAATATATATTGTAATCATCATGACAAAAAACGTACACACGACTGAGTTTGTTGTGGGCTCTTCTCAGAGCAGGGGACGAAGGGACCCTCGTAACTTTAGATTGTAAGTCGTTCTTTAATGTTATCCTCAGTCATTCATTCAAATAAAATATGGTAATAACGATATTTGACGATTTAAAGGGCTGTAATAGGCCTACTTCCAAAATGATATTTTGACATTAACTTTAAAGTGCAATTTTCTAAATCTACCTTGCCGAAAATTTTATTCAGGACCTCCGCTAATAAAGCGAGTACTCGAACAATAGAGCCAACAAGGTTGTTTAATTAAACGTAACAAAAAAACATTTAGAGATTAACAATTTTGCATAAAGGTGTGCAAATGTGGCCTTATTGCTATAATCGTTAACAGGCGACACTTGGTTAAATATATTAATTAACTGAATCACAGAGGACTGCGCAAATCCTACACATCGATTTACAAAACCTACAGTACCTAATACGTATACATGCATAATTGTAATAATACCTATATAAGACATGGATTAGAGGTAGGTTGTGTAAATTTAGAAGATGGATTTTTCTTTTTGTCTGAGTCTGTACTGGTGGAAGGTTTACTTACCACCCTACTAGCAAAATACGTACCGCCAAGCAAAAAATTGTTTTACGATACTATATGGAAACCATATGAGGTAAACTACGTCTTACCAAGTTTACATGCTTTCATGGTAGCCTGTATCATCAGCGAGTAGTAGTGATTAGGGTAATACGGGGGTACCGTACAGTTTCATTGGCATCATTGGCATCTCCCCTGGCGGGTGACCGTCCTTGGCTGCTGCGGGCGAAGGTTGTAGCAGCTGCCTGTTAGTGCCGGGTGGCTGCAAGGACCAGAAGGGTATCAACTGATGCTAATAAGGTCCGAGGGATCAGGACTTTAGCAGACAAAACACTGGTCCAAAGGTGGCATGAGGATCTCAGATCTTCTACAGCGGGTCTAATCACGGTTGGAGCGATCCGTTCCCACCTGGATGACTGGTTATCTAGAGGGTAAGGATTTCCCACTTACAGGACGTGCAGGTGCTCACCGGACATGGTTGTTTCTGAAAGTATCTGCTTCAGATTGTTCGCAAGGAGGTTACGCCTACCTGCAGTGAGTGGGACGCACCTGTGGATTCAGTGCAAAACACTCTGCCAGAATGCCCAGCGTGGGGACCCCAGCGCGCTGGAGAGAATAGCTGGCGTAATCGTCACCAGTGATAGGGAGCGAATGCAGTGGCCTCCTTCTGTGAAACTGGTTTTTCGCTGATGAAGGCACATAAGAGGCAGAGGGAGAAAGCTGTGGACGCTCCTTTACTACGGCGCAGGAGGTTGGGAGGTAGGATGCGTAGATTTGCGCTTCTCCTTCCTCCTTCTTTAGTTTCCCAGAGGAATCTTCTGGAGTGCCCGGGTAGATTGCGTCTAGCATTCCTCTGATAATTCACAAAAGGATGTGGAGGGTATCGCTGGGTTTTAGTAGGTATTCTGGCTTGCCAGCAAGTCCCACACTACCGATATGATTTTAGGTCTGATCGGGGTGCGTGAACGCAATTTCCAACGTGTGAGAGATCACAGTCAATTCTTTATCAGCAATAATAAAATTTATCGGAGATTTAGGTGAACTTCATGGTTAGATCTAGTATAAGTGAAAGATTTCTTTAAATATAAAGGAACAGGGCTTACCGCAAAAGCAAAAAAACAAATCTGTTTAATATTCACCGAATGTCTGTTATCGTCCTGTCGTCGCAACACGAATCTGTCCTATCGCAGCCCTTACAAGATTTAGGCTTTTTCGTGTACTGAATATGTATTTGATTCACAGTATGTTTACGTTGAAATAGGTAAAGTCGTGATTGTTAGCCTGAAAATCTTTATACAGACTTATCTTCGCTTTTTTGAATAAAGTAGGTAGATTGTCTAAACTATTTTAATAATACAAACAAAGTCAATTGGTGCAAGAAAACCTTTTATATGAGCTTTCAATATTTCTTTTATTGCTGCCGGGTTAACGCTTGTTTGTGATCTCACTTGATGGTAAGTGACAATACAGTTTAAGATAGAAGCCCGCTACCCTGGTAAGAGGTAAATTCTACACAGCATCGTTCCGGAACACAATCTCTTGCTTGGTGGTATGCCTTTACTTGTAGAATGGTAATAGCCACGGCTGAAGACTCCCACCAGTCCAGACCTGCCAGGGATCGAAACTGATACCTACGTAAAGCGAGTAATCCTACCACCGCGCCACAGAGGTCGACATATATGGCGTTGTATACAAGTTTGCAAAAAAGTAGTGAATTAATATGCAGAAAACAACCTTTTATTAGAAAAATATATCAATCTATACTTCATACAAGTGGTATAGATTTTCTCAAACCCAGTTATTTCAACAACGTTGGTTCATATTCACATAACACAACAAGGAAACGGTTGTTTATCGCATAATATAATTTCCCGTCAGCGAGAAGGAAATATTACCGTATGAGACTTTGCTTAATAAGCTTTCAGTGAATTTTTCTATCCCGTTTGCGGTGTGGCCTAAATGATACGGAGTTTATTCATTCTTATTTAACTTCATGAAGGTTTGTTTGCATCTCATTGCCTTGCTTTTTAGGTTTATTGTTTGCTAGTGCTTTACTTTTCTTTGTATAAAATATTGTTTTGTCGAATTAAACCGAACAACTGTACGCAGAAGAGCAGTTAATTGACTCCTTCTGTGAGTCTGTTATCTTGAAGCAAAGGGACAGAGTGGTCTTTGCTCCTCCCACTCGAAGGCGGACGGGGGTACCAGATGGCGCAAATTTGACTGCCTCCCTTTCTCGAATCTTTAAGTCGGGTTCATCTAGTCTCCAGGAGTAAATGCGTCAGCGAATATCTGACGTCCACCACTCGGATTAAGAAGGTTTCAGTGGGTATTCTGTTCGAAAAGTTAGACAGTACACTGATGTTGAAACTGCTAAAATGGTGTATTTCGCTTATTTTCATAGCATTATGTCTTACAGCATATTGTTATGGGGTAAGGTGGTGGACATTGAAACTATAATTATTTTACAAAAGCAATATTTGTCATTTATCAATTAGAATCTCGTGCATCAATAAGAGATAAATTTAAAGAATCATCAATTCTCACAGTCCCGTCACAATATACATTAAATAATATCTTATCCGTGATAATATACACTTACACAGCAAAAAACTGAAATACACAATTTTAATACAAGAAACAAAAATAAACTTGTAATTTCATACTTTAAAGTTAGGAAAGTTCAGAAATCATTTGTCGGGTTGAGCATATGCATTTTTAATAAGATACCGCAATCAGTTTTAGATTCGCCTCTGCATAATTTAAGGAAATATATCAAAAACTTCACTTTTACAGAAGGCATATTATAATGTTTAAGATTATTTAAGCGATAAAAATGTTTGGATTTGACTGCAGTAATAAAGAATATTTGGATTTTAATTTTTAATTTTGATTCTGGTGAACAGAGAGTCCCACACTCCTAAATGGAAGTNTAACGTGCTCTCCGAGGCACGGGGGTGGATCACACCGCCAACTTCCCAACTTCGGGCAAATATTGAGAAAATCTTAATAGAAAACTCAATATCGATTTTTAATTGGCCCGACCCGGGACTCAAACCCAGGACCTCATGTCTGTAGTCGAACATTCTAACTACTAGACCAATGAGGCAGTTCAATGATTTACGAAAGTATTATTTATATAACTGTGTAGAATAGACATAAATATCAATGTTTCTTTATTGGTTTATAATGCTTCCATACCCTACATCCGATTCCAACGAAACTTTATCAATTATTCAAATATTGCTTGCCTTATAAAATGATACATTTGAGACCGAATTGTATTATATCACCAACTGTCGCTCGTAATTTAGATAGAAAAGCGTTCACAAGATATCCCTTTTTGTAATTTCATGCATTTTGTATTTGATTATTTATTACATCGTATTTAATGAAGTCGTCTCCTCTGTTATCTTGGATCTTTTAAAGTATTCAACGGATTGTAATAGAGTTTACAGCAATAAATAGAGTAATCCAAAAGGAAACTTTATGTTTATAATACCTACATATTATATTACAGAAAGGACGAGATTTGTTATGTGATGTAACAAACATATTATTGTGAGCATAAACCTTACGAGTTAGATGAAATTTATTCGCTACGGAATTGTATATCTTAAGAAAAACAATAAATAGCCCGCGATGGTATATAGTTATCTCTAAAAAATAACTCACAATAATCATTTTTGTCTTTTACATATTACAAAAACAATATTTGTTATTTACAAAGCTATTTTATTAAATACATTATTATTCTTTATCCAATGGAATACATTACATACTTTGTATATTTCATGTAGATTAAAATTTCTTGAACAACATTTCATCAAAATGGATATCTTAGAAGATATTTAAAAAGTAGTGACACAGTGGTTGACGAGCTGTAACTTCCGCCCCAGGTTAATTAATATTTTAAGAAAGCATTTACTAGTAATGTTTTTATTTTTGGTTTATTACTTTAAATCATTTATAAGCTCACGCAGTATATACCGCATTTTCGGGACAATAAGTCGCATTTATAATTTATGATATGATTTTTTGGGAATTACAGTTTTTGTTCGTGTACCCTGAGATGTTACCCATGTATTTCCCGATGACGTAAAAGTATGGGAAAATTCCGATCTAATTGTTAATACTAGGATTTGTTGAAGAAATAATCAACTTCGGAAAACAAGACAACCCGAAACTTGAGCTTTATGCCTGAAATTTGAGCTTAAAAGGTCTTTAAGCCTTAAATACGATCCATCAACACTAATAAAATATAAGAAAGCTTTTAAAAAATATACCTTTACACATAAAAATATGAGTTTCTTATTATCAAAATAAAATCTAGAGACAAGAATCTTTTATTATAGACCGACTCATCCCTAATCGTTGAATCCCGTGTCATGTCGAACAAAGACAGCCTGTGGTTTATATGTTGTGTGGGCTTTTCTATAATTCATTTTTGTTTTTTACATTAAAACATAAAGATAAAATATTTCTAAGAAGGTACAAAGAAGCCAACATTTTAAAACACAAATAGTTAGTTACACAGGTAGTTATAACACAAATTCTACCGAACACGTTATTAATATTATAGTAGTAGTGTATGGGGAGTAAGCTTAGGAATGTGTGACGAGAGCGGTACAAAAAGTGTGATGGGGCGAGAGGAAGCATATATGCATACCAATTGTTATAAACTTCATTTTTAAAGACACATTTCAACAATATTAACATGTTAATATCGACAAAATATAATTGCCATCGAGTCATGTATGAGTGTATATGTTAATATAGTTTCAAATATATACATATACTATATATATACATATTCTACATATATATCTTTATGTTTTACTACAGTCGTGTGGTCTAAAAGACGATTACTTATAAAATATATTTCTTAGAAGAATAAGATCTAATTTTTATTTGGCTTTTATATATATATTGCATTTTTTTAAATATGACCTCTGCGTATAAGAAAAGGTAATTAAAGAAACTGATGAGAAAATATGGAACGTGCAAGCGGAATATAGAAGAAGAATGGGATGTTGGATCAGGTATTTTCTTTACGCTGCATAACTGAAAAACGTTTGGCTAAGTTTTTTTTTATTGGGCTTTTATAACTTTAGAAAAGGCCTACGATCGAGTGGCGAGGAACCTGAGGTCAATGTTATCTACGTATGGGTTGAGCGGTTATCTGATTCAAGTGTTCAAGTCTCTCTATGAGGGTTCTAGTGCTTGTGTCAGAATAAACGGGGCGTACACGGAGTGGTTTCTTGTCGAAAGAGGTGTTCGACAGGGATGTGTTGCGTCACCATGGCTGCTCAACCTATTAATGGATAACTGTTTGATAGATTTAAAAGAAAGTACGTGTGGCTTAAGAATGAACGAACTACTCATTAAGTGTTTACTCTAGGCTGATCATACGATCACGTTTACTAGGATGACCATGTAATTTTTGCATGATCTGCTTATGAGCTACAGGAGATGGTAAATATTATGAATGAAGCTTTGAAAAGGAAAAGAATGAAAGTGAATGTAAACAAAATGACAGTTATGATTTTTGAAAGAGGTGAATTTATAATGAATGGCAATGTTTTGATAGATGGAGAACAAGTGAAAGAGGTGAAAGAATTTGTATACTTGGGATCTAAATTTACATATAGGATCTATAGGATAGAAAATGTGCAAGTGATATTGAAAGGAGAGTGAATGCAGGGATTATAGTAAGTGGTGCACTGCACGCCTTTATCAATAGCCAGATGGTGTCTCAAAGGGCCAGACTGGCTGCGCACCAATACTCCTGCATGCACAATGTATGGTAGTGAAAGTTAGGCATGGCAGAAGAATCACAAAAGTAAAATGAATGCGGTAGAGAAGAGTGCGTTGAGAAGTATGAGTGGATTGAAACCGAGTGAAAACGTAAGAAATAGTGTGATAAGAAAACGGTGTGGTATAGAAGAAGATGTAGTGATTAAATTTGATAAAGGTATGCTTTAGATGGTTTGGGCACGTAGAAAGAATTTGTGAAAGGAGACTGACAAAAATGATTTAGGAGTCAAGAGTGAATGGGATAGTTGGAAGGGAAGACCAAGGCGAACCTTCCTTGACCAAATCTAGGACATTTTAAACAAAGGCCAGGTCAAAAGTACTCTAAACCGACGAACTTGTATGAAAGGTTTAATGAGAATGAAAGTAGCGAAGGAGATATGCAAGCATCGTGGCAAGTGAAAGAACGTGATCTATGACTACCTCTTTGGGAATCAAGCGTGATGCTATGTATGTATGTATGTTATTAATATTTGAAAATCTCTCAAAATTTTTTATTTATTTTTAATTTAATTATTTCTATCTTGTTACCACACCACACTTAGAAAAATAAACTTAGTGTCGCATAAAAGGCGGTCTTGCCGCTTTGAAGCGATTTCTTTCAGACAACCTTAAGGAAAGAGACAAAGATAAGAAAGCGTAGGTAGGTGGTGCGAAAGTGTAATACTTACTTATATAAACATATATAATATGAAGAAATTCCCACGAAATATTTTTTAACTGAGACATATTCACCATTGTCAGAAACAAACTTCAATATACTTTTTCGTACATGCTGTTGAAATGTAATTTTTACCGAAATTATTTTCTACCCACAGGTAAATTTTGGAGTGCTTCAACAATTGGACGGTTTTCAAATTAAAAACCCCGAGGCTTTACGAGAACTCCGAACATATGAAACAGACGGACACGTTTCACTTGTCGTGCGGACCGCAGGTTGAAAAATTTATTGGGAATCTTTTTCACCTGTTCCGAGGTACATCAATCAACCTACCTATAAGGTATTCACAATTCCGAATAATATATGAAATTAGGTAAATACAATAATAGTAATGAATGTATTTATACTATTTTAACTACTCTGCCTCATTGGTCTCGTGGTTAGCACGTTCGACTACAGACATGAGGTCCTGGGTTCGAATTATCGAATTCGATATTAAGTTTTCTATTAAGATTTTCTCAATATTTGCCCGAACTTGGGAAAAATTTGGCGGTGTGATCCACCCCCGTACCTCAGAGAGCACGTTAAGCCGTCTGTTCTGCGCCTGATCTCTCTCCGGCCGTGTCGGATTCCCGTCACATCGGCCTATGAGAGTTAAGGAATAGAGCCTTCACTTGTGTACTATGCCTGCCAACACGCAGCGGCGCAGCGTGGTGGGTCTATGCTCTAACAGCGATCTCTCTTATGAGTAAGGAGGCCTGTGCCCAGCAGTGGAAGGTGCTGCTACCTACCTTTAAAGACATAGGACAGGTTTCATTTTAATTTACAATCATTTTTAATCGCAATTTATTTATTATCCAGAGATATTTAAGTAAGAATTCTGCTGTCATCTAAGTGACAAAACTGATAATATAAGCGCTGTACATAGAGTCCAACATTTAGGTGTACATGTCTACTAGTATAGTTTATTAGTTTATTTAAGTAATAAACTTAATGCTTAATAAATTTCCCAATAACGCTTCGTTATTACCTAGAATTTTCCCATTTTCATAGGAATTACACAATAGATCACAATCAAGCACTAAACTGAAAAGCCACTGTATCCAAATACAATCAACTACTCTACAACTGACATATTCGTTTTTCTTTCGAAGATTAGTCTGAATAAACAGAAAATTTTATAATTCAATATATTGTGATATTTTAGACATTCATATGTGTTTAGTCAAAAACTGCTGATTTTCTACAACCGGTGGTATTTTTTCTGTTTATAAAAATTGGATTACAACAATTTTATGAAATAGTAAATTAATATATTGACTGTTTTAATAAACCATTAATTAATATTCCAATATGTTTCAGTAAAGCCAGATGGCAACTATTCAAGAAAAAGTTCTTCGACTGCCAAAGCTCAGAGTTTTTCAAACTTGTTTGCCAAATAAACCAAGTTTATTATAATAGGATATTATTAAATGTACATACAATAACATGAAAATTAATTAGAAATACCACTTAATCTTACCACAATATCTATATAGAAACAATTTATTAAATTCATTATATAAAAACATTTAAACATACATAGATACATAACATCACGTCTCATTCCCATATGGGTAGGCAGAGACCACGTCCTTCCACTTGCCACTATCCTAGCATCTCCTTCGCTTCTTTCATTCTCATAAAACCTTTCATACAAATTTGTCGGTTTAGATTACTCTTGACCTGGCCCTTATCTAAAATGTCCTGAATTTAGTCC
>JACTOM010000033.1:632828-718911 GCA_015832385.1 Elymnias hypermnestra
TACAATACAATACAAAAACTCTTTATTGCACACCCAATACAAAAAAAAAAACAATACAGTTAAGACATAATCGTATACATTATGGAGTACAATTGGCGGCCTTATCGCTGAAATAGCGATCTCTTCCAGGCAACCAAAAGCGCTTAGAAGGACACATACAAAAGAATCAGAGAAAGGTGTACTTAATCTATTTACTTATAATATATCTATCTATTTACTAATAATAGTAATACCACTTATAATAATTAATAATAACAGTATCAATTAGTCAAGTCTTGGACAGGAAGTAGTCTTTTACCATCTTTTTAAATAAGTTATGGGACTGAGCATATTTTATATTGATCGGCAGTGAGTTCCAAAGACGAGCAGCTTTAACAGAGAAAGATTTTGAAAAAAATGAAGTAGAGTGAGAAGGAATTTTTAATAGTAAGTTATCTTGCTATATATGTTTTCTCGGTAAATTCGCGTAGCTACTTATATATTTATAAACGTAATAATTATAATAGTGTCTCCTCTGTCCTCACAACTAGCATGCCGTAACAATCCTCCTTAAAATTAAAAGTAAACAATTTGGTAATCTCGGAATCCTTAATCTTATATATAAAATTCTCATGTCACAGGTTTCAACTTCACACTCCTCCGAAACGGCTGTACCGATTCGTACCAAATTTTACATGCGTATTCAGTAGGTCTGAGAATCGGCTACTATCTTTTTTTCATGCCCCTATGTGATAAAGGTTGTTCACCTCTAATTTTTTTTTTATGTTGTAAAGAAATTATTATTTTTTATTTTTTTTTGTGATACAGCATACGAAAATACATACAACCCTAAATTTTCATCTTTCTATCACGAAACCCTATTTTTTAATAGCGATAATAGTAATTATATGGCAAAACAACGTTTGCTGGGTCAGCTAGTATATATGTAATATTTATAAGAAGTTTTTGATTATAACTACTCTATTTCTGTTACTCAGACTAATTAAAAAAAAATTGCTTCCTAATTACTTTATAATTCCTGGAAATTTTTTTAACTAAGTAAGTGACTGTTGTTGCAAAAATGTCCAGATGGTTTTTATCTAAATTAATATTATAAAGAGAAACGTGTTTTTGCATGTATATGTCGGAGTGTGGTAGTATGTGGAACGCTGGCGCCATCTATCTATCGGCGTGGGACACAGTCATGTGTCGTGAGTCGGCGGCGGACTCGCTAGTTCTCGGGTGACGGTCCGCCAGAGCGGTTGACTATTGAAACTGTCGCGTTGAGTTTGTGTAAATTGATATCGGGAACATTAAGTGACTGAACATTATAATCTGAGTGATTTAATAAAATGTTTGATTGCATCAACGCCCACAGTATGGAAATTAAATTATGGATGCCATTAATGTCGGCAGAGAATCCTACGCCCCTAAGCTTGATGCTTCCTTCTCTCTTATTCTCCGACATATATATGTACCTTTGTAACGTTTTCACAACAATACTACTAAACCTAATTTAGTTATTTTTTTAAATTACTTTTTAAAAATAATAGGGATCTGAATAAAATATATATGAAAAATTTATCACAAAAAATCTGTCATCACGTGCGGAAACTAATACTAATAGAACAAAAAAATCATCTACTATTATAGAAGGTATTAATATCTACAAGAAAGTCCGGGATACCATATGTCCAACTATTGTTCTTATGCCACCGTAACTACTTTTTTACATTTTAAAAGGTAATAAAAGCGCCGACAATTGTCAATCCATATTATTCATACTTCTGTAAGTGAGTAAGTAAGTAAGTAAGTAGCAGCCCATTAACGTCCCACTGCTGCAACTCTAGATACACGCTCTCTTATGAGAGAGGAGACTTGTGACCTGCAGCAGAACGTAATTAAATAAAAAATAAATTTTTCTTCTACCATTTGATGACAATGTTGAGAAAACTCGTAACTATGTCAAATTTACATGCGCTAAATCTGGTTTCAAAGAGGGAGAATCATCTGTAGCAAATAAAAGTAAGAGGGAATGCATTTGTGGCACGAGAAGACAGGCCTCCTCACTCCGAGGAGCGAGGCTTTATAGAGCATAGACCCACCACGCTGCTCCATTGCGTATTGGCAGGCATCGTACACTCTCTATTCCTTCACTCTCATAGTCCGATGTGACGGAAATCCACGACCGGAGAGAGATCAGGCGCAGGACCGACGGCTCAACGTGCTCTCCGAGGCACGGGAGTGGATTCGCCAACTTCCCGACTTCGGGCAAATATTAAGAAAATCTTAATAGAATACTCAATATTGATTTTTAAGTCGAACATGCTAACCACCAGACCAATGAGGCAGTTTGACTTTAACTTTATCATTGTAGTTGCTAGAAATTTTCTTTTTTTGATTCTAGAATTGACTAATGAATATTCAGATTATTCTAATCAATATACAGTTCGCGATATTTCGATCTATATTTTTAATTAATATACTTGCGTTAAAAATATTACATTTAAAAAAAGATGTGATAGGTGTGGTTCAAGCCCTTAAATTTGATTCCGTGACCTTTAGGCCAAAATGAATTTACGACTCATATAAAATGAAATCAAGATATATTAACTAACATGTTGTGTTTGGACCCTTTATTGATCAGAAATTTGGTAATTTAACGCCTTCTTTTACGTAACAAGACCCAGAGAAACATCTACTTAATTTAAAATAAAATTGTCATTTTATAAATATCTTAGTTTTTATATGTTATTTTCTTGATCTGTTGTTCTCGCTGGCACAATGGTGTGAGTATTCACTTCGTTAATAGAGGTTCTGAGTTCGATTCCCGACACGGTATATTTCGGTATCTATTATTGCTACATGGACAGGTTAGCGCTTGACTGTGAAAATACTTGATGGTAAATGATGATAGTTTAAGATAGAAGTGCGCTAATCTGTTAAAAGGCAATTTACCTCTTATGGTTTCTACACAGCATTGTAACGGTAATTAAATCAGCTTGAGAGGCTTCAAAATGTATAGGACTCATATTTGGTCTCCGCAAATATGATTAAATTTCCGACTTCCGCAAAGAAACCCAAGTGGCTCCCAATTCGTCTGCACCTTCGAACGTCTTCGCTGGTAGGTTGGTAACTAGCCACGACCGAAGCCTACCACTAGACAAATTAGAAAATGCAATTTCCTAAATTGGCCCCACCGGTAATCGAACCCGGAGTCTCTGCTAGCAAAGCGAGCACTCGAAACAAGATGGGAGGCTTCGGCGGTGGCTAGTTTATCCCCAAAAAGCAGGCTTACCTTAGTAAAATTATTCCATTATCATATAATTATATAGAAACAGTTAAAGATAAATTGCCTCTTTTTTTAAGAGATAAATTACCAGGTTATTGCGATTCTATCTTAAACTGTATCATCACCTACTGTGAGATCACAGTCAAGCATTAAGAAGAAGCAGCTGGCAGCAAGAAAACAAACAGTTATGTTTTTTAATTCTCAAATAAATTGATGAGAAGACGAACTCCAAAATAATTTTCATCACTACAAAGATAGGGATTATTTTATGCCTCTTATAAATATTGTTGACTTATATTGCCATCCAACACTTACCTAACTTTTCCAACAATAACTTTTACTGCAAAGACGTAAAATAGCCAATTTGTTGAATAGTCCAGCCATAAAAACTTTCCTATTGCGGAGTATCGTGAAAACAAGCACGTGAATGCCATGCAAATATTAGATGTTTGCTAGAGTGACTAAGCGAGCAGCGTCGTTAAATATTTGTAGTTAAATATGACTACTATTCTATATTTATTCAAAGATTTACGCTATCACTACATTTTAAACTTTTGAATATTTTATTTATTAGATTTCCTATAGCAATTTAGTGTTTCAAATGAATCAAAATAAAACTATTTTGATTTTAGTAGGCTTATTGGTAGACAGCAATTTTGAATCGTGAAATTCAGTCGTTTTGTCTATAATTTGCTCCATAATTTACTTTAATCTAGATAGTATTAGAAAATGACAAGAAAGATACCAAGTTTCCGCCATACTTTAATCTTAAAAGACAACCACACAAATTTCAGTAAAGTAGATATTTTTATTAAAACCATGACCATATTATTTAAATGCAGTACAAGTGAGCAATTTACAAAGTACACATGTCAGAAGTGAAACTTCTTTGGCAAACTAATTTTAAAGTCTTGTTTATTTTTAGACTTTAGATTTCCAAGACTTTGAGAGATGGAAAAATGAAGAGATGTTAGGAATTCAACAAATTTAATTGTCATTAAAATATGTCAAAAATTAATACAAATAATATATTGAAACCTCAAATGACGAATTGTAAATAAAAATTCCACGTGTTCTTTGTCAATATTAGAAATTATTAATTAAATTTTGTTTTTGAATTTAATATTTAGAAAAGAGAATTTATTACAAGAGAATATATTTTTTGACTAATGTTAAATTAACTTATTAAATAACGAGTGCTAAACTAAAATGCCACATGTTATATTGAAACTACCTAACCTTCAAACGAATTAGCATATAAAACACTGCACATCTTCGTGACGCTATTTACACGTTTCACCCGTAAAATAATTTCCCTCGTGCACCTTAAGAAGTCTCATCTGAAAGTGCTGCCTCATTGGTCTAGTGGTTAGCATGTTCGACTACATATATGAGGTCCTGGGTTCGATTCCCGGGTCGGGCCAATTCAAAAATCAATATTGAGTTTTCTATTAAGATTTTCTCAATATTTGCCCGAAGTTGGGAAGTTGGCGGTGCGATCCACCCCCGTGCCTCGGAGAGCACGTTAAGCCGTCGGTCCTGCGCCCGATCTCTCTCCGGTCGTGTCGGATTCTCGTTACATCGGACTATGAGAGTGAAGGAATAGAGAGTGCACTTGTGTACTATGCCTGCCAATCCGCAGTGGAGCAGCGTGGTGGGTCTATGCTCTAAAAATCCTCGCTCCTCGGAGCGAGGAGGCCTGTACCCAGCAGCGGGACGTTAATGGGCTGCTACTTACTTACTTTACCTTAAGAAGTTACACTTCAATAAAGCTTTTTAATATATTGACTACATTGAAACCTCTTTCACCTTCTTCTCAGAATTTATTGTAGACACGTGTGTCTTTAAATAAATTAATAACAATTAAACACCCAAGTTAGTTTTTATATAGAGCCCTTATCGACTTAACTAAACAAGACTACGTCATTGGCTACTAGGCCATGGTATTATATAAGCTTTCTTAACTATAATATATTCATAGAAAATTTAGCGAGCTTTGTATTATTAATCTTTTAGATGGGACATAAACCGCCGAGGCTGGTCGCTATTATCTAGGATTACGTCCGACCTTTGAAATCTTCTTTGAATACCGGCTCAATAATATATTAGAAACCGCTATTGGTTCTATTTTAAGTTCTTTATATGACACATAAAATAAATATGTATAGCTACACGGAATTATAAAACAATAGTAGAAGTGTCACGTTTCTTTCTTTTTAATGGCTTGCTATTAATGTGTTAATAGTTTTGTCTATATAAGCGTATATAATTTAAATCTAGGTTCGTAAAGTGATCTAACAGAAGGTAAAAATACACAGACAAACTTGGAGCGAGGTTATGAAATATAAATCTACAGTTATAACCGTTTCTTTTTTATTTGTGAGTCTGTGTGTTAGCACTAGCGTTTTGAAATATAAAAAAGTCCGTTCGTACAAAGTGCACATGTCAGAAGTGAAACTTCTTTGGCAAACAAATTTTTGAGTCTTGTTTATATTTATACAAATCTAAAACTTAAAATTTCCGGGACTTAGAGGGGGGGAAATAGGAAGATATGTTAGGAATTTCATTGTAATTAAAATATTAAAAGTGTCGAAAATTAATACAAATAATTTATTGAAATCTCAAATGACGCATTGTAAATAAAATTCCACGTGTTTTTTTGTCAATTAGAAAATTATTAAGTAACTTTTATTGCGGATTTCAATCCTAGATAAAATAATTTATGAAATATTTTACGAAAAATAGTATATTAAATCATTAAATGACGAGTGGCAAATTAAAATGCCACGTGTTATTTGTAAATATTATAACTACCTAACCTTCAAACGAATTAGCATAAAAAACGCGGCACATCTTCGTGACGCTCCACGCGTTTCATCCATAAAAAAATTGCCCTGATGCGCCTAAAGAAGTTTCACTTTAAAAAATTGTTTACAACAGGAAATCATCTATAAATGACCCTCCCCAATCACTTGTTAACCAAACCAATATAAATATCCAACTAAGTTTTTATATATTTATTAACTATTAAAAAACTTATACAATATTTTAATAGATGATGTAATATTACAATTATTATTGCCTAGATACTAGTACGAACAACTCTTCCTATTTAGCTTTTTTAACGTGGTTACATCAATATAATTACAATAAATAGTAGGATATGAAAAAAGGAAAATGTAATTTACTAAAATGTTCTTATAAATAAATATAGCTTCTCTGTATTATCAAATCGAGAATCAGCATTTTTGTCTAACAGGTAGATTTCGCTATTCCTAACTAAAATCTACATATCTTCATATTCTTTAATTTAAACATACATATTTCGGAGTGCAATAGTCTGTGGAACGCTGGTGCCATCTGTCTATCGGCACGGGGCAGAGTCATTAAGTGGCAGTCCGTCGCGCGTCTCTCGGTAGTTTTTGGGTGACGGCCCGCCGGTGCGGTCAACTTTCGAAACTGTGGCGTTCCCAGCTATTATTATTAATGAGTTTGTGTAAATTGATATCGAAAACCTTAAGTTATTAAACATTATAATCTGAGTTAGTTTATGAAGTGTTTTATTGCACCAACATTACCCACCAAAGCGCACAGTATGGAATTATGGATGTCACTAATAACGATGTCGGCGGAGAACTCTACGCCTCTATGCTTTATGCTCCTTTCTCTTTCATTCTCCGACATATAAAATAAAATAATGTTTATTACAGTAGCATTTTACAACACTTTTGTTATGTTCTTGCCATTGACAACTGATGATATCTAACATAAATAAAGGTTTCGTCTTGCCCAATACTAAGGATAACCCATAACAAACTCAATTGTGTATAATTTTATCATCGTCATTATATTATATTATATTAATAAAATATTACATAAAACGATGGAATCATAAAACGCCAAGCGATTTCGTAAAAGCCTTTTGTATTATCGTATTCAAATTAATACGTGCATGAAACAAATGAGCCTGTTAAAACATTCGAAATGATAAATTGAAAGTGGTGACATTGTATATAAAAGCTCAATTCAGTTAACGCATTTCCATTATACATAGTTCGTAATTAATTTTGAATATTAATTTGTTTCAACTTTCCTCTATACCTTATATTTCCTTATTTGATAGCATTTGTTATATGTCTTCAGAAATATGGACTATTTTGTTGTACTTATTTATAAATTAAATGTTTCCTTATACTTGATTGTCCTTTTCAAACGATTATTATGCTTTTCGGTAGATGAAAGCAATGTGAGGAAACCTGCATATTCCGGAAGTATTTCTGTAGTATACGTAGCCTACCTACATTCAGTAGAGCTTCGTGGTGAGTCTTTGTTTTAAATACTCGCTGTCCTATGATTGTGGAGACCTGTACCCAGCAGTGGGACTTTAGGTTGCTACTTACCTGACCTCATTATAACTAATTATGCAATAAACGTATTGTATGAAGTACTTATATATAATAATTAATATTTAGATGGCCCCGCAGACGCAATTTATTACATTTAATCGTTATAGTGTTAAACTTCGCTTTTTTCATTTTAAGCACTTTTGGTTTAGCATAAAATTTGGAAACAATTGGATATGAATTTCACTCAAATCTAATATATAAAATTTTCCTGTCAAATAGTTAGTTACCATACTCCTCAGAAACGGCTTTACCGATTTGTACCAAATTTTATATGCGTATTCAGTAGGTATAAGAATCGGCTACTATCTATTTTTCATACCCCTAAGTGATAAGGGTTGTTCACCCATTTATTTTTTTTTGTTTTTATTTTAGGAGGAAATTTTTTATTTTATTTTTTTGTGATACAGCACACAAAAATGCATATAACCCTAATTTTTGACCTTTCTATCACTACCCCAATTTTTTAATAGCGATAATAGTAATTATATGGCAAAACAACGTTTGCTGGGTCAGGTAGTGCTTATATAAAAAGGTCTTACATTGACACTTTGAACATTTCGAATCATCTCACTGGAGCTTTAGGTTTCATTTTAAGGAGTTTAATTATTGAAGCGATGCTTTTTCTTTTCATCATTCCACCCTTTTTCTTTATTGGAATGTTCTTCAATTTGATTCAGTTTGCCCCAGTGAGGTTTCCTTTAATAGTTTTTAGTTCCTTCACCTTCCTTTTTTTTTTGTTTTAAATAGTTATCGTTACGGACTTCGATGTTTTCTTTTTGTCAACATTTTTACCCTCCTTTGTATCTTGTTTTTTTAATTTTTTGCTGGCTTTTAATGAGTTTATCATCGGATTCTTTTTTTGAAATTGTTTTAGTTTTCTTCTCTTTTGGTTTTATTTTACTACTTGACGC
Organism: Elymnias hypermnestra; assembly: GCA_015832385.1. Lineage (NCBI taxonomy): Eukaryota > Metazoa > Arthropoda > Insecta > Lepidoptera > Nymphalidae > Elymnias > Elymnias hypermnestra. The sequence continues at coordinate 641,417 of JACTOM010000033.1, forward strand.
TAATTTCAATGAGCCTGATGCACTCATACCTTTCGTTTGAACGATAATTCCCGTTCCGACATCAGATTTTAAATTCTCCTTAATCAAATAATCAATTTTTCTTCTATAAATTTCATGGACCATTTATTTAGTGATAATTTTTTTCGCTTCTTTGCAAGTCTTTTCGCTTATTTTTCGAAGGGTTTTTTCACTTCTTTCAATGATACCGGTGTGTTTCTAGAGCTAGAGTTTCTTACAGTACGACAGATACGAATACTCGCTTTGCTAGCAAAGGTGCCGGGTTCAATCCCCGTTACGACGAATTTAGGAACTTACATTTACTAATTTATCTGAGTCTGGACTGATGGCGATTCGGCAGCCGCTGATTAATACCCTACCAGCAAAGACGTAACACCAAGAAAAGAAATTTGTTCTGGCACGATGCTGTATAGAAACCATAAGAAATAAATTGCCTCTTAACAGATCAGCTTGCTTAGAACGTAGATGGTCTCACTACTTACCATCAGGTGCGGTGCCAAGCGATGAACTATCAAATACACAAAAGAAACGGCCGATGGTTTCAAAGACATTTTTATCTCTGGGAATAGCATTAATGCATCCCGGCTGAAAGTTATACCTTAAAGACAGGAGTGTAGGACTCGCTGCACAACAGAAAACCTACTAAAACCCATCTGGACCTACCGCATCCTGAACTTTAGTATCAAATGCTTGCTGCGGACATTCCTTTGTGAAACCCTGTCTATAACAGACTTCAATAGAAATAATTTTCGTATTTGTTTATAAATATATTTATTTTATTTATTTAAGGACCACCAGTAGTTACTACACTTAATGTCTTAAAATAAAAAAAAAAACTTACATCTATAAATTCTTGAAGTGTGCAACTTTTTAAGGTAGCCACAACATGAGTTAATATTAAATTAGTCTAAAAATACAATAAAATTATATATTATTACAAATTATATAAAAATTTAAGAAGTTTAAAAAAAAATTAAAATTTAAAAAAATTAAAAAAATATAAAAATTTAAAAAATAATTAGAATTGAAAAATAAATGGCTATGTATGCTTATAGTCAGAAACCCTCGCATCCCTCAACAATTCCGTAACTCGATTCCGGAAGTGGCTATATATATAGATATGAATTATCTACAAATGAAACTGAGTATACAATGATGGTTATATTAAACCGCAGCAATGTCTCTAACATGCGATCAATAAATAATCAGTGTAGCAATCTGTCCTCCTATTAATCTTAGGGTTATGACAGCCTCATAAGACGTTGAGTCATTGTATGAAATGATGTTCAGACATTGACATGCGCTGTATTTATAGTTAACTATACAACCTTTTGTTATTGTTGATGCTGTAGTTAGATAATCAAGTTCAATCAAATCTATTATCCATAACTTAATTTGAATAGGATTAATATGTCTTTAAAGATCATTATTGCAGTATAACCAGTACTCTGTCATAGATACGATAAAAAGATATTTTTTCATTGCTCACCTGATGTATTAGAGACACCAACTATTCTTATTTAGTCGGTTACTATTTATAAAACTATATTATTTGGATATATTACCATATATAGCTCCTAAATACATTTCTATAAATTTAGAATTATCGATAATTCAGAGAAATACTGGTCAAGCCCCACTAAGTTTTCCTTTGCTTGCATATCGTAGAAGTAATTCTGGGTTATGTGTAGCCTGGCAACCCTCAGTGGAGCAACTCTAGAAACCCGCTCTCTTATGAAAGATGAGGCCTGTGTCCTGCAGCAGAAAGTAAATAGGCTAACAGTCTATTGACCTTGCCTAATAATTTTTCTTCTACCATTTGATGACAATGTTGAGAAAACTCGTAACTTTGTCATATTTACATGCGCTAAATCTGGTTTCAAAGAGGAAGAATCATCTGTAGCATATAAACGTAAGAGGGAATGCATTTGTGGCACGAGAAGACAGGCCTCACTCATAGAGAGAGGGTTTTAAGTGCATCGACCCGCTACGCTGTTCCACTGCAGGTTGGCGGGCATATTACACAAGTGCACTCTCTATTCCTTTACTCTCATAATCCACTGAGAAGGTAATGCTACGCAACCGGAGAGAGATCAGGCTCAGAACTGACGGCTTAATGTCCTCTCCGAGGCACGTGGTAAGGTGGGTAATATTATTTTCAAGAAGCTGAAAAGGGCCTTGCTTATTTTTGCAAACTAATTAGGCCTATAAGTGATGCTTCAGTCTAAAATGGCATAGCTTTCATTGTTTTTAAAGAACATCAACTTTACTGACAGGCTGGTGACTAGCGTAAACCTCCCAACTCAGAGCAATTAGAAATGTAACCATCTGAATTTATTCTACCGGAAATTGAAGCGTACCGTCAATACTTGACGACTTGATGAAGGACTGCAAGCTTTATTTCAAAGCAAGTTATCTAAATATTTACAAAATAGAGAATGAAAATACAATAGAGAAGAAACCGAGAGGCGTAAAAATAAGGTAAACCGAAAATATCCTTTATCGTTTACTACATTATTTAGTCAAATATTCCCCTTGGGTCGGCTATCAGTGATCAATATTCAGGAGGATCCCTTTCTCATATTTTCGGCTTATCATTTATGAATTGGCAGACCTTGCCCATTGAATAATTTGTTTGGATTACTACCATTTTTTATATTAACACTTAAATAGGGTTTCACTTAATAATGAGTATTAATTCTTAGACAAGAAAAGAAACGTATCTTCAATGTCTAAAACAAAAATCATATAAGGATTACCAAGACTATTAATTTTGATACGTGCTATTAATTTTGATACTGCGTGATATTATATTGAAATATTAATAATTTGTCATTTAATAGTCATGAAAGTAGGCGTTTTTATACTTTTAAAATTATATTTATAAGATATCTCTAAATATTTCAACAAAAATCTATAGCATCCTTTTTTTTTTAAAAAAAAAGGCTGTAGTTTTTTTCTAGTTCACTCACAAAATTTAGTGTGCGACTTTTTTACAACTTTTCAAGGGGTGTCCCCCATTTTGGCATACAATCATGTCAGTGTTGTACAACTTTAACACTTTCGGAACTTTTTAGAAAACAAAACATTATCAAAAAATTAAATATTTTTTGTTATATTTTAACTAAACAGAAAAATGCACTAGATTCCTTCACTGACACTTATAATTTACTAATAATGAAAACAAATTAGTAGTATTTCACAATAAGCGATATAATAACACTAATACAACGGTAATGAACACAACTTCGTTTTATATATATAGATAAGTGCAATATTGCATACTATTGACCCTCTAGTAGTTTTTTAACGATTTTCTTTATACCTGAAAGTAATAACATACTACTAAATTACTTAGTGCGCTTGCTACACTCTGCTAACTTTATAACTACTAGCAGATCTCCCATCCCTATGGCCCCCGATCCGAGTGGAATAGTTCAATAACTAAGTTAATGCAGATGTGAATCGAGTCTTAAGTTAAATTTTGGTACTATGCAATTACAAACTTGCATTGCCAGATCATCCTTTGATGGTATAACATTAATATTGTATTTGTTTTAGTAAAAGATCACGAATTTTCATTTGGTGGTTGTTTGGTTCTCAAACACTGGGTAATCCAGTGCGAGTCCCAAAAAATCCCTAAATAGATATCATTTATCGTTTGATAATTAAACTATATGTGTGTAAATAAATAAATATCTCTAAAATCTATGTCTATAACCGTTGTTTCGGTGAAGGAAAATATCGTAAGGAAACTAATACAATTTTCTCTCAGGTAGAGACAAATGCCAATGCACCGTTCGCGAGATATGATTAATGGCAGAGATGTGTAAATTTATCGTTTACAACCTTAATAATGTTATTAACTCAATATCAATTTGAAATTGACACAAACCAGAATACAACTCCCTTTATCTGTACCTGCAAAAACTCACCACTAGACCAATGAGGCAGCTTCGAGCTTAAAATACTAATAGAATTATCTACCGTTGTCTATTTACTCAATTTAAAACATTTTTATTGGTATTACTTAAAAAATGCTTCAATAATATTCAGCTTAGCTCCTATACAAATTAACCTATTATGTTATTGAAGTGAAACTTCCTAAGGGGCACGAGGATAAATTTTTTACGGATGAAACAAGTGATTAGCGTCACGAAAATGTGCAGCTATTTTTATGCTAATTCTTGTGAAGGTTAGATAGTTTTACTATTTAAAAACTACATGTGGCATTTTTAATTAAAAAAACAAAATTTGATTTACAATTTCTTAATATCGACAAATACTCGTGGCACTTTCATTTACAATTCGTCATTTGAGATTTCAATAAAATGTTTGTATTAATTTTTGACGCTTTTAATTTTTCACTGGCAATTAAATTACTAACATATCTTCCTTTTTCCCTTTTAAGTCCCTTCTAAGTCTCGGAAAACTAAAGTTTTAGATTTGTATAAATATAAACAAAACTTATGATTAGTTTGCCAAAGAAGTTTCACTTCTGACTTTTTTCACTGACACAAAGTTTCACTTTGTACGTACGCTCTTTTATTTTTTAATTCCAGTTTTAATTAAACCTTATAAAATATTCAAAATTTTCACGTTACAACTAAAATAGAATATAAATTCTACTATATAATAAACAACCATGATACTTACCATTATCGAACTCAATCATCAGGTACTTTCGTGTTAGGTGGATATAAATTTAAAAGATAAATTCCTTCTGTTTAGGCTGGTCATGTCATTTTACATGAAACTACAGTCTACAATATTAACTGGATAATTTATTATTTGAATTGAATTAAACTGTCGTCGTTACGTTATTCACGGGTCGTAACTTCAATCAAGTTAATGGTGCATTTCATGCAGTATATCCATATGCAAAATATTATATGGCTTTGACAAAATATACTTTACCAAATAAATAAAAAGACTGCGTATTTTAACTTGGTCTTTATGTTTTCTTTACGGGTATAATATTAGTCGTCGTCGTCGCTTCAACCGATGGACGTCTACTGCTGGACATAGGTCTCACTAAATGATGCCCACAAGGCACGATCTTGCGCCGCCTGGCTCCAGCGGCTTCCGGCGACCCTCCTTATATCGTCGGTCCACCTTGTGGGGGGTCTTCTTACACTGCGTTGTCCGGTGCGGGATTGCCATTCCAGCACCTTCCGGCCCCAACGTCCATCGGTTCGTCGGACTATGTGCCCCGTCCATTGCCACTTCAGGATCGCAATTCAGGATCGCAAAATCCTCTCCGCCAGGTGGCGTATTACTGTCAACATTGATTTCGTAACAATTTTCTCAAAAAAATATAATAACCAGTGAATTTGTAATAAAGTGTTGTTGAACCTATTTGTTATAGTGCGATTAGACAGTGTAAACGTTATCTTTGGAAAAGCCTCACTAAATACTATGTAATTTCAAAAACGAGTTAACAAATTCACTCTGTATTTTTTCTGCTCTAAATGAAGTTTNTCACGTGCACAAACTCATTTCTACACCGTATTTCTTTATTTTTACCGTTTCTTTTTTAAAATGTATTTAATTTAATTTCTAAGCTTAGCTTTTGGCTGATAGTCTTTGTTTGTATAAGTATTTGCGAGGAGAGCGCTGTCGCCTAAAATACAGGTTCATTCCTAGTTTAGGGACAGATGTTTTTCATACATTACTCTAGTGTTATATTGTGTTGTTTGTACTTAATTTATTTTAGTTTTTGTACATAACATACTTTGAAGTAAATAAAAGATTATTATTATTAATTCGTAGGGCTATGTCGGTGACTTTGGTTCTGCTACGGATCTCCTCATTTCTGATTTAGTCGCGTAGAGAAACTCCGAGCATAGCCCTCTCCATCGCACGCTGAGTGACTCTGACCTTCCGAATGAGGCCCATAGTCAGCGACCACATTTCCGATCCGTAGGTAAGCATTGGCAACACGCATAATATTAGTACTCAGACTTAATTAATATGAAATAAAAAAAGTACACATGTCAGAAGTAAAACTTCTTTGGCAAACTAATTTTTAAATCTTGTTTATATTTATACAAATCTAATACTTTAGAAATATATAGTTTTATGAAATACATTTTTTTTAATTTCATGAAAAATAATATAAGTAAATTTGGGTTCGGATCTCTTTAGAAAACACTTTTATTCTGTTTGGAAGAAGTAAATAACTTTCTTTATACCTAGACTTTATATTTGAAGATGTATAACTTTATATTTGAAGATGTATGGTAAGCTATCAGGTAAGAATGTTAAAATTAAATTAATAACGGTAGAAGAATAATCTCAGTCGTTTACTCTCAATTTCAATCAGCCGAGCTTTACTATAGAGAATTGGTTAAATATAAATGCAATAATGATAAAACAATAAATGTTTTCACATAAGTACTGCAGAGGCTCTTGGCACTATTTCAAGGACTTAATAGGATCGAGATATGTAAGAACTTGCCAAGTAATATTGTTTGTCGTAGGACAAGTTGTGTTTTCCCGGAATCTATATGACATTGCTTTCCAATCTGCTCGAAGTTTTCATTTACGTTACAGCAAAGGATTAAACGTTATAAAGCAAAGTCGAATTATCGGTAGCGACGAATTTGAAATCAAAATTTGAACCAACGTCTTAAATGTCGCTGTTATTGAAAGATGCTCAATAAGTACAAATACATAAATAAATCACTTAACCTTCTAGCTGTATTATTTAAGTAAAAAATGTCCGGTAATAATTGAGCAACAGCTAGATCTCTTCTAGTCGTTTTCCAATTCTCTACTTCGTTACCAACGATATCTTAATTTTTTTCATAGCGTATAATTAAGTCAATATCAGTCATAATAAAATTTAACTTAATTTTATCCACTGCAATCAAAAGACCTTTGGATGCTAATTTATGAAGTTGATCCAGTGATTAATAGTATTTGTAGAGGTGCTATTACAAAATTTTATTGCCACTATGTTATGCCATTAAGGGGTCAACTTTTTAGTAATGGTGCTGCCATACTGCTGTTTAAAATGTTTATAAACATTAGCAAACAATTCTAAACAAAATTGTTAGTTACCACAGGTTAGTGGCCAAATCTTTGACATAATTTGTGAAACTAAACTTTTGTTCTAGCTCTTAGTATCTGGCGCATCCAGATAGAGCGCTTTTTTTAACAAAAAATAAAAGCTAATCCAATAAGCAAATCTTCTTCCATTTTCTTGTAGATGCCTCGAAACATAAATCCACTAACTGCGACAACTGTGAGCCGATGCCATGTTTTCAAGTGTTATAAATGTTTGTAAACATTTCTATCAGAGTAGGAGCACTCAAAACAACTAACAATTTCTAACGTTTGAAAACATTTTTAAACTGCAGTGTGGCAGCACCTTAAGGTTAAAAACATTAAGAATGTTTGCTAACAAAAAAATAGATATAACAAAACAAATATTAGCAATTTACTTAAAAAAAACTTTTATTTACTAATTTGAAACTCAATAATTGTCAATTACAGTTTACAAATTCTATAATAATTTAAATTTTATGTCATTTTCTTTTCTTATGTGTTCCCGTAGATGTACGAGTAGATGTAGATCATTGTATAGACGTTCAAATTGAATGTACATAATACACTCGTATTTTTTTTAAAACCGGAATTACCCATGTTTTCACTTTCGGGGNCCACAAGGTGGACCGACGACATAAAGAGGGTCGCCGGTAGCCGCTGGAGCCAGGCGGCGCAAGATCGGGCCTTGTGGACATCATTACGTGAGACCTATGTCCAGCAGTGGACGTCCATCGGTTGAAGCGACGAATCCAATGAGCAAATCTTCTTCCATTTTCTTGTAGATGCCTCGAAACATAGATCCACTAACTGCGACAACTGTGAACCGATGCCATGTTTTCAAGTGTTATAAATGTTTGTAAACATTTCTATCAGTGAAGGAGCACTCAAAACAACTAACAATTTCTAACATTTGAAAACATTTTTAAACTGCAGTGTGGCAGCACCTTAGGTTAAAAACATTAAGAATGTTTGCTAACAAAAAAATAGATATAACAAAACAAATAATAACAATTTACTTAAAAAAAACTTTTATTTACTAATTTGAAACTAAGTTTGAAATAATTGTCCATTACAATTTATTATTTACAAATTCTATAATACTATTATAATTTAAATTTGATGCCATTTTCTTTTCTTATGTGTTCCGGGAGTTTATTGTAGATGTAGATGTAGTTCATTGTATAGACGTTCAAATTGAATGTATATAATACACTCGTATTTTTTTTAAACCGGAATTACCCGTGTTTTCACTTTCGGGGTGATATTGTCATGCTGGTTTTTATTCTATATTATGATCATATCAAGTTCAATTAATAAATGAAGAGCACATTGTATGAGATAAAAATGTTTCATATGACATTATACTTTTTCTTCAATATAGCCCAGCTATCAATAACCGTAATCGAAACAAAAACTTCCGACAGTTATTCTCATCAGTATAGACGATTTGATTTATTGTCGTCCATTGTGATCGACATAATGCTTTTTAGAGAGAAAGTAGTTTTTGATAGCATCACTCTGAACAATGACCGCCATTTGTATTATGAACTAGCAGTATCTATAAGTTTGCCTTACAATTTTCGGAAAGCAGTTAAGTGGGTAACGATTGTCTATACACAGGATTGTAACTTTTGGTTGTTTTGCTATTTGCGGTGCAAATTTATCGTTATTATAAAACTTATGTTTTCCTATTTGCTTAAAATAAAAACGTAGCTTAGGTATCATCAGACGTTGCCATGCTATTATGCGTAATGACCGATAGATAGCTATACTGAAAGAGAATGTTAGGATAACTTTTGAAAAGCCCAATCTATACTTCTGAAATCCTAAGTCTACAGCATATCTATCGGCCTTCTGATTTGTATTTATACACTGTATTCCCAGTGAACATCAGCGCTATTCCCAGTGAAAACCAGCGCTGTTTCTAGTGAAAACCAACGCTGTTCTCAGTGAAAACCAGCGCTGCTCCCATTGAAATCCATTGCTGTTCCCAGTGAAAACCACCATTCTTCCCACTAAATACTAGCACTGTTCCCAGTGAAAACCAGCGCTGTCTCAATGAAAACCAGCGCTGCAATTCACTGCAGCATCATGCTGACATGGGCGACCTTATTTGATCAGACATAATAGTTAAGCAAATTGTATAAGAATACGGCTGAGATTAAATATAAAATATCTGTCCTTCTTTCTTTCTTTTATAACACAATTTTAACAACATTTCACAGCAATTTAATTATTAGTGTTAAATCACTTCATTTGTTAAGTTATGTTGTGTCCTTGATTGTGATAAAGATCTTTCTTAATGGAGAGAAGCCTTGCACCTTGTTATACTCATCAGATACTGCGAGCTTTTTTATGAGATCCAAAGTTGTAATAAATAATGCTTGTAATGAAGAGGAAGCCAAGGAACAAAAAAATTATGGATCAAAGTAAACACTGAGTTTCCAAGGATTACATGTCTTTTCAAAAACCAGAGAGTTCTCATTAGTTGGCACTTACTTAATTGGACTTACAGTTTCACCTAGTTACTAAATGTTAATTTATATAATTCAATTTAGCAAAAGTCCATCAAGTAAATAGCTTGTTACATTCACAGCCTAGCCCATTACAGACCATAAAGTACTCAGGTCACGCAAGGGAGATATGTAGCTACCAGTACGACGATGGAATGAGTTTCTGCTAATGAAAACAAATCGCCTACTAATGAGGTTGCTAATGGAATGTGTCGTGACATTCACACATTACATGTGATCAAATGAACTTACAAAATCAATTTTGACGTGCTCCTCTATAGAAGGATGAAGATTATCCACAAAAAGTCCGTAGTACTAGCAGACCCAGACGTAAGACATTCTTGTTGTTTCAATAGCTTACGCTCTATTTATATCTTGTGAAAATTTTCAACCCTTAATAAAATACTTTGTTATTCATCCACTTCGTATACCAACACATTTTTGTATTTGTGATCGATAAGACGTGATATAAATAGTTTTTTGTAATGTCAATTTTATTTTGACTAAATTGTACTGCACAAGCTTTTGAAAGCTCATGTTTTTTTATATAATGAGTTTAAGAAGTGTTAGATGACATAGAAATATGTTTAATTTTTTAATAGTAATTTGTGTCATCAAACTTGTTGGAAATTGTAGTATATACACTTATTATAGCCGTTAAATAATATTTGTGATAGTATAACCTACTCGACCGAAAATAAACAAAAATGTTAGGGAATCTTTTTTTTTTTAAAGTAATCTATCTTATTTTTTTACATTCCTTTTTAGTAAAACTAAAGATTTTTGTTCTTTGACTTTAGTAAGTCAAAGAACAAAAATCTTTAGTTTCTAAGCCTCAGCAGTCACCTGTTATAAGTGTTGCGTCCACAATGTAATGGTAAAGTCAATTGTAAATTAAATACCAAATCCAAGTGAAAACTAATCTAATCAAATCTAAATATCTTTATTCAATTAGGCATATTACAGCACTTTTGAATCGTCAAATAATATATATATTTTTTCTTTTCCACACCCTAATTCTAATGTACGTCTGATGATGGTACTCCAGAACGACTTAAAATCTAAAGTTACGAGGATTTCTTCGCGCCTTGATCCACGTAGAGCCCACAACAAACTCAGTCGGGTGTTTTATTTTTTTGTTACCATCATCATTACAATATCAAATTAGAGCAGTTCGTTCACTCACACTCGTTTCTATGGTCTAAATAATCTTGCAACTTATAATACGATTTTTCTATCAACTTTCTTTTAAGAGAGACTTTGAATTTATTAATTAACATCTCTTAGTCTTGTGGGAGTTTAATATAGAAACGTATATAGTTACCCTTAAATGAGTTGTTAATTGTATGCAGCCTTCTAGAATTTATAACAAGTTTGTTTTGGTTTTGTAAGTTATATGATGTACATGCACTCTTTTTATTAGAAAAGTCAATGTTTTTATACACGTACAACAAGTTTTACGTACAACGTATTCCAAAGATTAGACGCCAAATAATAACTCATTATCATTAAACATTATCATGAGCTACTATGTCTCAGCTATATCAGATAATTTCAAATCAAATCAAATTCCTTTTTTGCCTTAATAGTGTAAACATATTAAAAGAAGTCTCACTGTATCTGATACTTAATAGCATGCAAATGTTTATTGACGTCACTTATTATGAAATGTTGAATTTATAAATACTTATATTTAAAAGTTTTCTAATGTTTGGAGATACCAATTATTTTCAGAATATAATATGTTGTTATTTATTCATTAATTCTATTTATTCATCTTCAAAAAAACTTACTACCTTGGCAAGTATATTGAAAACTAATCTGTGCAACAAGTAATAAGAACACAGGTGCTCTCTCACTTCCTTTAATGTGGTCTAAAGGATTGGCACATCTAACATGTTTGAAGAATGATCAAGTGCCTAGGATTTTATTATCGATAGATATTTTATCGACTAAAGTTATTGTTCTCTTCTTTGTAATCGCGCTAATCCACTTCGAGATTTACCTGTTACTATTTCTACACAGTATAGTATTGGAAAGCAAACTTTACAACTTGGCTTAGTTAAAAAGTTTCACTCTTAGACAAATTAGAAAATAGAATTTCCTGAATATGCCTCACTGGCAAATCTAAGCACAGGCCTCTGCTGGAAAAGCATTTCTTACAATTGCACCAGTAATACTGTCAAAAATATAAATAATTGTAAATTAATTTGGAGTTGTTTATTGTCCAAGGTAGCAATTATTTTTTTAACTGTTAGAGCGTTTTAGTAGTGAAATCTCTTTAGGCGAATGAGAGTGAAATTTTTACGGATGAAAACGCTGCACATCTTCGTGACGCTAACACGAAGCGTTAGCGTCACGAAGATGTGCAGCGTTTTTTATGCTAATTTGTTTGAAGGTTAGGTAGTTTTAGTATTTACGAGTAACATGTGGCATTGTAATTAAAAGTTAAATATTACAATAAAATATAATAGTATTTCATAAAATAAAAAAAATCATAAATACTCTTTTCTAAATTTTATATTCAAAATCAAAATTTAATGAATAACTTCTAATATTGACATAAACACGTGGCATTTTTATTTCAATTATTTGTATAAATTTTCGGCACTTTTAATATTTTTATGATAATTAAATTCATTAACTTTCTAATACATCTTCCTTTTTTCCTTCCCTCTAAGTCTCGAAAATCTTAGTATTAGATTTGTATAATTATAAACGAGACTTAAAAATTAGTTTGCCAAAGAAGTTTCACTTCTGACATGTGTACTTTGTATGCACGCACTTTTAATTTTTTTTTTGTTTTAAAATCCATTTTTATCGAATACGCGTTTTTTTATTGCCTAACAGAAACAACACGAATGAACTTTTTACATCATTTTATAATTCCAGCCGCGAGTTAAAAAAATGACACGTTATTATTATGAAACCTAGCGAGGCCTGCGGTTATAAAAAATAACATTAAGATGGCTTTAAGTGCCAGCTATTCGCCAAATCTGTAGGAATAATGGAGGCCTTATAAAAGTTACGAGGAAAGTGTTCTTTTATCGAGAACATTTTTTTTATTTTCGTCATAGCGTCGGTAGTTATTTTTTATTAAACCTGATTATGATTATTACTCGTAAAATATATCGAACAATAATTTTTTTTCTTCGTCATTCCATTGTGGAACTTGGATATAGCAGTTTTATTTTCACGGAAAACCTCAATCTTTACGAAGTTCTTGTTTGGAAATTTTATTTTTTATTTACCTATTATATATATTTAACAATAAGTATTCTATTAGTGGTAACAGACAAGACATTTTATGCCCAGCATTCTGAAGTAAAAACAAACAGAAAACATACCTTTTTTTACATTTTAGTTCAATGTCAATAGAGAACCGTAAACACATCACGTAAGTTAATATATATTGAATAGATACAGAATTCATTTTGACTCAAAGGTTGTTTAATAAAACCCAAAGGTACATCTACATCTAGTCTAGTAAGTAATTTTCGTATTCCATACAGGGAGTACAAGGTCTGTGAGTACTTCTGGAATATCTATCAAGAAGAAAAACTTCGTTTTCCTATTAGAGTAAGAATACTAAAAATACTAAAATAAGTATTTTTAGTATTCTTTTGTATAGACGGTGCAATGCCAATACTTCGGAAAAAATTATTGAAAAGAAAAATATTGTCTTCCTAGCACAGGAAAACCACGATCTACTTACCATTAAATTCAATCTATACATTAAAACATACCGTCTTATGGCCTCTTTGGAAAAAAGTATGCGATGCTGACAAAACTGCTAGCTGTTTGATCGCCCGTGTCAACTACTAGTTCATGACTACATGATACCATAATACTGTCTCAACTCGGGCAATCGGTTACATAAGCATGTCTTTTTTTTTAGTCATAATCTGTATTATCTACTTCGCTTCTTGGTAATTGCCATAACACCAGACAACAGAGAAAACAAAAAATAAATGAGTTATAAACTGACACGTTATGTTTATTGTGTTGGGTTCATCGCAGCATTCTGCGGGGTACGGGCCTCGAGGCAGGGCCTCATTGCCCGGGCATCTTTTCTCGGGCATTCAGTAAATGCCCGGTACTCTTTTTTGCCCGTATTTCATACGGGCTGGATCCCGCCGGCGACGCCAGCGGGTCCATCCTGGTCAATTCCGAGTGTTGTTGCTACCGCGTCATCTTCGCCGCTATCACCTACGGCTGGTGGTGGTGACAGCAGGAGCTCACGAGGCAGACGACGCCCAGTATTTGCCGTTCTTTGGTACTGGCTGGCAATGCCGTGGAGATGTGTATATGGAGAGTTATCCGCCAGGCGGAACATACTCCTCGCAAGCTGGCGGACGAACACCTCCACGGTTGGCGTCCTGGTATCACGATGGATAACGTCGTTCCTGACGTACCTCGGAGCTCCTACTATCAGACGTAGGCACTTGTTCTGCTGGACCTGCAACCTTTTTCTCTGATATCCTGAGCAGAAGGAGTACCAGGCAGGGGCCGCATACGTCAATCTAGAGCGGACGTAGGCTCCGTAGACCTTCAGTTTGGCTTTTACTGGGAGACTTGAGGTAAAGAGCGGCCAAAGCAGCGACCGGGCCGCCGCAGCCTGACCCACGGCGTGGGTCACCGTGTCCGCCAAGCGCAGCCCGCGGTCGATGCGGCACCCCAAGTAGCGCACTGAGGCCTGCCACTCCACGTCCTTCCCCCCGATGTTTAGCTGACGATGCGGCTGGTGACGGCCGAACATAATGGCCGACGTCTTGTCAACGTTGACAGACATCTTCCACCTGTCCAGCCAGCCAGGCAGCAGGTCCAGCAGCCGTTGTAATTTGTTAACGGCGTGTTGTTTCGTGTAAGATGACGCGATATACGCGCTGTCGTCAGCATAGAGTGATAACAGCACGTCCTTTTCCCTGTCGCCCTGAAGATGGTCGCGGAGGGTAGGGATATCATCCGTGTACATCGCGTACAGGCTTGGTGACAAGCAGCTGCCCTGGGGAACTCCGGCACGGATTTCGCGGGGCTGTGACTTCGCTTCCTCCACGGCGACGTAGAAACGGCGGCCCTCCAGGAAGGACGCCACTATACGCACGTAGGCAGACGGTAATGTAGTGTCCAAGAGCTTCGCCAGGAGGCCGGTGTGCCAGACTCGGTCAAAGGCTTTCTCCATGTCTAGAAAGACCCCGACAACGCATCTACCACCGTTCATCTCACTGGCGATGTAGTGTAATGTCCTCGTCAGCTGGAGCGTCGATGAGTGACTGCTGCGAAATCCAAACTGCTCCTCGCGCAGTGGGAGGTGTGGCAGCAGTCTTCGCAACAGCAGACGCTCAAACAGCTTGGCTACGTGCGGTAGTAGCGTAATTGGGCGATAGCTTCCTGGATATCTCCGGTCTTTGCCAGGTTTGGGAAGGGTGATGACCTTCCCCAGCTTCCACGTCGTCGGGAAATGTCCCGTGCGAAGAATTCCATTGTAGAGCCTCGTGAGCGCTGCGAGGGCCCTCTTGGGTAGCTGCTGTAACGCGGCAATGGGAACTCCGTCATCTCCCGGTGCCTTCCTCTTCGGTAGTTGGAGGATGGCGCGCCTTAGCTCAGACGGGGAGATGTATTCATTTCCCCGGAGCAGCGGCACCTCGGTTGAGAGGAATTCCTGCACCATCTCTTCCTGCTCCCGGTGGTGCGCAGTGATATCCCTATCTTTGGCAGTGGCGTTTGGTGTGAATTGTCCCTCTAGGTGCTCCGCCAAAATCTCTGCTCTGTCCTTGGCGGAGTATCGTCGTCTACCATTTCGATCAATTAAAGGGCAGACGGGTGTCTTCACTCTTGTCATCTTCTGGCAGAGGCGGTAGAGTTTGGTATCTTCCTCTGAGGCTTCCTCGATGTCCCGCTCCCATTTATCGGCGTCGAGAGCCAAAACCTCTCTCGATACCTCCTCTGCAAGCCCATTTAGCTCACGCTTTACCTTGGGACAGCGAGTCCGCGCCCATAATTTTCGAAGAGCGCGTTTTTTCTCAAGCTTGTCCCGGAGTAAGCTCGGCAGCCGGTCCCTGATATTGGTAAAGGGTATTACGGTGGAAGCCTCATCTTTAGCCTTCTGGATTGCCGCCGTGATGGTGTTGGCGGCCGCCTCCACATCTTCGGCTGTGGCTACTTGCCCTTCGAGCTTCAGCCCTCTTAACGCGGCTGTGAATTGATCCCAGTTTGTTCTGATGAGGGACCTCTTCTCAGTTGTGAAACCGCGCTGTAGGTTGAGTGTGACCAGAATAGGTAGATGTTGAGTGTCGAGGTCGAATAATGCCTCGACACTGATGGGGGTATCAATTCTATTGTGGAGAACGATGTCCAGCACGTCAGGTTGACTTCTGAGGTCCGTGGGGATATGGGTCGGCGCTCCCGGCCCCATCACTCCATACCCCTGGCGCTCGCTGTCTTCGAGGAGTTGCCTTCCGGCCGTCGAGATTATCCGTGATCCCCAAGCGTGATGTTTCGCGTTGAGGTCACCAACGACTAGTGTGGGTTTCTGCGACTCGAAGAGCTGGTGAACATCGCTTCCATAATAGCGTTCCGCCGGTGGCTTGTAGGCAGCATATAGGAGTATCTCGCCATCCCCTGCACGCACCCTCACGCCTTGAGTACGTGTCGTTCTGAAGGGCGCATGTGGTAGCTCCTCATGTACCACGTCTCTCCGTACCAGAGCAGCAGTGCCTCTGTAGGCGAAACCCTGGGGAGAGGTTTCATCACGGCGGTACACAAGGTAATTGGGGATCCTCAACTCGTGGCGTGCCAGGAGCTTGGTCTCGCCCAGGAGGATGACATGTATATCCTGCGACTGAGAGAGTGAAGTAAGCTCCCGCACGTGTCCCCTTACGCGCCACGATCCCGGCTATAAGTGCCTGTGTAATGTCCTGGCCTGATGTGTAGGCCAGGAATATGGCAGTTAGAACCTCCACAAAAACCCGCACTACGCCCTCAGTAGTAGTGGCCTCCTCTCGAGTGTATACCTCTTGTGTGGGCGCCGAAGCAGCTGTCAACGGTGCCGCTGTTGAGGTTTGTTGCCGCCTTCTTAGAGCGGGCGGCGACTGTGTTGTCAGTTGAGGTTGAGGATGAGGGGGAGGCGGAAGTCGTGCTTCTCGCATTAGCTCCTCTTCTGCGGGTGCCGGCTGTCTTCCATGGGGAGTAGATGCAGCGGCGGGCGCCGTGCTGCCGGGCCTAGGTTGGCGTCATTTCCTCCTTTTCTTTCGGTCTTGGCTCTTAGCCTTTCTGCCCTTCCGTTCAACCGTTAAGTTTGCCGGTGGAGTTAGTGTTGTGGGGTGTGGCTGAGATACTGCTTCCTGCTCAACGCGTGGTTTCAGATTTGGACGCTCGCATTGCAATTGCACTGCTGCGCCAGGGCGCCGCTCAGGGTACGGCGTGGGTGGCGGCGGAGGAGAGGGGGAGTGCTCCTGCTGACGTCGGCGCTGCCTCTGTTTATTAGAAGGTCTTGGAGGGGGAATTTGGATTCCCCTCTTCCGTGCTTCCCTCTTGTACTGAGGGCAGCGCACATCGTTTGCCTGATGCTTTCCTCCGCAGTTGGCGCACTTGGGCATGCCCTCCCTATTGGGGCAATCCCGGGCGACGTGCTCTTCTCCGCAGCGAACGCATCTCTGCGGCCGGTGGCAGTTCACAGAATTGTACCCATACGACTGGCACCGATGGCATTGCGGGGGCTTCTTTGCTGGCTTCCAGGCTTCTACTGTTATACAGGGCATGTAAAGAAGTTCACGCACCCCGTACAACAGTTGCATGTCTTCTTTGTTTGGGTGCGCCAGCTGCACAAAATAGGTGCAGCCGTGTCTTCCCTTAATTGATGGTATGGCTCGTGCTCTCTCCGCTGGGAAACCCAGTTCCTGCAACGCCACTTCCTCTACTGGAGTGTCCAGTGGAGGGCCCTTGATTGCTACTTTCGTGGGCATCTCGTTGGGTGGCGTGTAGCAGTGCCAGGCCACCGTGGAATCTTCTTTTGATACGTCAATAAGGTAACGTTGTACAACCCGGAACTCCTCGGCGTCTCCGGGCAGAAACCGCACGCCCTTACCCAGTGGGCGTGAATTAGGAGCGCGGCCAATCGCCATTCTAAGCGCCTCAAAATGTCGCGTCCAATTCGGGAGGCGTTCGACTACCAGAGGGGGGTAGGAACATCTCTTGGACTGCGCAGGGGCGGAGGACGGCACTGGCGGAGCTCGCGAAGGCGATGGAACTCTGCGGGGAGACGGCGGAAATGATGCCGCCGCGGTGTATGAGACACCTGACGTCCCCGGTTGGGGGAGGTAGGTCTCACTGGCGACGCCAAGCCCGCGTAGCTGGAGTCACGTGGCCAACTAGCCGACCCAGCGGTCGACATCGCGGCTCGTTCTGTATCCTCAGGGGGTGGTGATGATGACGGCGGTTCTGTTGTAGGGGTTATGGTGTTAAACTCCAAACTGGAATGGGCGGCCAGACAGAGGCGTTTATCCTCTTGTGCCGCATCCTCGCTGGAATCTTCGGTAGGAGACACCTGCCGTGTGCGCTTGGCCGATTCCAGTGTCGTCGTAAGCTCAGTTACGGCGAGGGCGAATTTGGTGACAGAATTTGGTGACAGTGCCATCGATCTTGTCACGACGAACAGTTACTCGCTGCGCTTCCCCCCTGCTCCCGCCTCTTCTCCAATGTTGCTCCAAGGGGGGAGGCTCCCCCCCGTCCGACATGGTAGTGTACCACTATGTTGTTAGTCCGNGCCGCATCCTCGCTGGAATCTTCGGTAGGAGACACCTGCCGTGTGCGCTTGGCCGATTCCAGTGTCGTCGTAAGCTTAGTTACGGCGAGGGCGAATTTGGCCGCGTCATCGGGCACGACGTCCACAGATGATAAAGATGAAGATGCTGGTATTTGGCATTGTACGTCGCGAGGATTGGGGGCCGGTGCGATTGCGGGCCGCACAAGCGTGACAGTGCCATCGATCTTGTCACGACGAACAGTTACTCGCTGCGCTTCCCCCCTGCTCCTGCCTCTTCTCCAATGTTGCTCCAAGGGGGGAGGCTCCCCCCCGTCCGACATGGTAGTGTACCACTATGTTGTTAGTCCGTTACTGCAGTGCGATTTTTGGTGTATCAGCGACTACACACCCCCTCAGCGCGTGCAACCCAGCCGAGTGAGACCCAGACGGAAGGCCCAGCTAAGCGCCCGCGAGCAGAGGCGTAGTAGTCGAGATGCACAGGTTGTGATGATCGCAAGCAAATTCTCTTTGGAGAACTGTGTTCCTTTTTGCAAATGAAAAAGGGCGCAGTGTCTGCAACGCTTCTCCGTCGCGGCGCACGCAATTTTAACGGTTGAACACCGGCCGCTTCCTCGAGCCCAGCCGCGAAGCTCGACGAGGACAAATGAACCGATGTTATCCGAGGCGCAAGAGAAGTGAGGGAACCGCGACGAAAAACTCGTCAATTAACCGAGGGTGCTGTTTCGCTCATATCTAGGTAGTTGGAGCAGGACAGCTGCGAGACAGCGTGATACGTCCTCCCGCTGTGACGGCCGTCGGCTAACTGACTTTATACAAACGTCTTTATGTGCTAAGCTTAATAAAAGGTTAAAGTTTTAAGAAATACATAATTTTATATTAACTTAACGTGCCGCGACCTTTATATCTTGGGATCTTGTTGCGCCTTTCTTAAGCTGACCCGATTACGACTTACGCGTGTAGGAATTGCTAAAAAGGTATACACAATGTGAATAGTGTTTTTCACATAGGGCATGAAGTTTTCATTTAAATAAAAAATTCCAAATGTAACTTCTGTGAATGAAATTTACTAAATATAGTGTACAAAAAATATCGTAACGATAGCTATTAGCTAACAGTTAGACTTAATGTTGAATTTCGATTTTTGTTAAGTACACAGGAAAATCTATACAGCTTTATCATTTCTTGAGTGAAAAACTCGACAAAATATATGTAATTCACACAGTTTTTGACAAATGCTTCACTAAGTGTCGGAAAATAACATGCTAGATCTATAAAGCGTCCGTTGTAGAAACTCTTATGCTTACTTGAAATATCTTCAGTGCCACTTAATTCATTAAGCCTTGGTGATAAAATCAAAATACTCTTTATTAAAGTGGGCTCAAAAAGTACTTTTGAATCGCCAGTAATCAATAATCTTGGTAACAAATCTAATACGAGATCGGAAGATTAATTCCGCTGAGTAGAAACCGGCAAAAAACTCAACGGTTACTCTCTTAAAGATAGTAACCGTTGAGTTAGTGTATGTTACAATGTGTAATATTTTTCTTCTTTGTGCAGCCGGAATCAAGTCCAAACATTTGTACCGTTTAAATAATATTCAACATTATAGTATGCCTTTTGTAAAAGAATGTTTTTGAGATATTATATTTCTTAAAATTATGCGGAGGCAAGTTTTAAATTGATTCCGGAGTCTTATAAACAGTGTGAATGGTCAACCCGACAAATTATTTCTGCACTCTAAAATATGTGATTACAACCAAAGTAATGATTAATTTTATTTCCATAAAAACGTTGATCTTCAGGATAAATCATTATAGAAAATACACATTCTACCTGGACTATTACGTGTAAGTAAATACTATAAACATCCGACAGCTGGATTAAGGCCTCGTCACCTAAAATATCTAAGGTTGAAGAAAAACAGTAATTGCACCACTTACAGCAAGAAACAAAAATAAAATAGTTATGAGTTCTAGTAAGCTACATGAAACAATTAATTTAAAGGTTCAAATTGCATACGTTTCTATAGAGAATTCTCAGAAGTTCTAAAGATGATTTACCAAAAGAAAATTATTTGAAAAATCGTTAATTAAATAAAAACGTGCGAACGAATGAATTGTTCTTATGCAAATAATGTAATATCAATATAATAAATAAAGATTATGTTGAGGAAAAAAAGGACACCATAATGAGTTTTTTGTGGATTCTTCTCAGAACAGGTCGTGAAGGCGCCCTCATAACTTCAGATTTTAAATTGTTCATTACATTGGAATAACTGTGTGAATAAAACGATGTCGCATAATTCAATAACGCTGTATAAGCCTACTCGAATTAAAAAAAAAATATTATGAAGCTAACTACGAGCGTATATACTCCACACATATTCCCAGATTACTTCCCGTGATATGCAGGTTTCCTCGCAATGTTTTCCTTTATCAAAGGCGATATTGATAGTTCGTAATACAAACATTTGGATATACGTTGACCTGACTGCGGGCAATGTTTGTACTTAGTTCGATGTTTCGCCTACGGGAGTCCAAAATACTGTATTTTAATCAACTGACCAACGACATTTTTCCCATTATACTGACTGTTTGTATAGGATTAATCGAATTATTTTGCTATTGGAATTTAGTATACGAAGAAAACTAGATATAAATTTGAATTTTGAAGAACATTGTGGTATAAAAGATGTAGTGATTAAAATTGAGAAAGGTATACTTAGACGGTTTGGGCACGTAGAGAGAATAAATGAAGGGAATCTGACAAAAATGATTTATGAGTCAAGAGTGAATGGGAAAGTTGGAAGGGGAAGACCAAGGCAACGTTCCTGGATCAAGTCCAGGATATTTTAAATAAGGGCCAGGACAAGTGTACTCTGAACCGACAAACTTGTATGAAAGGTTTAATTAGAAGGAAAGAAGCGAAGGAGCTATGAAAGGATCGTGGCAAGTGGAATGACGCGGTTTCTTGCCTCACCCCTATGAGAAGGAGGCGTGATGTAATGTATTTAAAATACACTATGGCTACTTGCTTTGTATAAAAAATCTGACAGTTTTTTATCTTTAGAATAGTAAGATTTACAAATAATTTTGACATGTTTAAAAATTATCTAATATGTTTTTTATCTGACGTATTAATTTCCAGACTTAACTTATTAATGTCCTGTGTATATTATTAATTATATTCATTGATCCTTAAGGAGAACCGTGAGGACCCAATGGGTAAGTGGTTTATTGATCAGATGTCGTGTTTGCTCCCTGGGCAGGCCTCACAAAGTTCTCTTTATAAAATTGAGGTATATAATTGTTTAAAATTATCGTGTTTTTCAGCGAAGGGAAATATCGTAGGAAAACCTACATATCCCGAGAGCATTTAGATATATAGATAGCCTACCAACCCGTTGTGAAAGATCGTGGTAGGTCTATGCTATAAAATCCCTGTCTTCTATGAGTAAGGCCAATGCCCAACTGTGTAACGTTAGTTGGTCAAATTTCCATCAGGTGAGATAACAGTTAAACTCTGATCCGTGTGAAAAAAAATCTACATAGGAATTTTTTTACATATTCCATTCGAACAATCTCCACGAACTGTTTAAATAAAACAAGTATTTTATGCATAAACTTGGACAAGAGTTACAAAGGTAGTCTCCAAACTCCATTTCCACGGAGAGTACTCCCGAAGACGACAATGTTTAAGAGAAACTTTCTCATACGAAGCTTTTCTGTACATTTCAAGTGAAACGTCGAAGAAGGTTTCCAAAGTTTACCAATTGCGATACTAATAGAAACTTCAACACCCTCGGTTATAGATTTTTACCATAGATACATAGTACACCTGTACTTCAAATTAGTAATATGATCTTTAGAAAATTATATTTCAAATATATATATATATATATATATATATAAACTATATTTATATATATTTGTTATATATAGTATTAAATTATATATTTTGATTTTGTCCTACCTAAAGAAATTTTCACTTCAATAAGGTATTATAAATAATAAATAAATAGTGTTGCCAAGTGATACTTGTCTGATTGCAGTTTTATTAATTCTGAGGAAATTATAAATATTTACAACCACTTAGAAAAATAGAGCTTTTATTTGCAACAATTCATGTATCTAAACACCAGGCTATCATTGACTAAAAGTTTTTAAGTAAAAGAGTAAAATTTGATTTAGCTTTGGATTCAATTTTCATCACGTACCAGTTTTTACATGTATTTTCGTAAATGTTGGATCCTAATAAAATCGTGTATTTCATTGTCGAATATCAGCACCTGACGATGCACAGATCCTACAAGCGTCACGTGTCTGGGATCTTAATGATCAATTTCCGTTTCACAGCTTATCCTTCAATATCCGGCGAGCGTGACTTCCTTATAGAATCTATAAGTGAAACTTGTTTCTTACTTGTTACGCTCTCTATGTAAATTTTGGTCAAAATTCTTTCGTAAATTAAATATTTTTGTATTTATCTTCCTCACAATTGGCGTCAATAAAATTGTTTAAAATTCTAATTCATTATTTATATTTAATTAGTAGGGTCTTCTAATGAAGGCTCACGTAAATATTTCGAGGTTTTTTTTAACTAGTGTTCGTCTACAGATATAAGGTACTGGGTTCGTGTCCTGGGTCGGGCTAATACGATTTTCTATACGGTCTATGAAGATTTTCTTAACATTTACCCGTAGTTGGGAAATTGGCGGTTTGTTCCACCCAAGTGCCTCGGAGCACGTTAAGCTGTTGGTCCTGCGCCTGATCTCTCTCCTCTCTTGTCGGATTCCCTTCACGTCATGAGAGTGAAGGAATAGAGAGAGCACTTGTGTACTAAGCCTGCTAATCCGCACTGGAGCAGCGTGGTGGATCTATGCTCTAAAAACCCTCTCTCATATGAGTAACAAGGCCAGTGCCCTGCAGCGAGACGTTAATGACCTGCTACTTACCACCAAAACCATAACTTAGATACATTGTTGGTATTTTCTCTTTAGCATAGAAATTTTGTTATAACCTGCATTTAATAAAGCAGTTTCTGCTACTTTCTTTAAATATTTCTTGTGCTTAAAATAGTTATTACAGTAAAGTTAACATTTATCTTCCACATTCGGATCACATTCAAAGATATTATTTAGGCTAAGATTGTGTGACACTTTATTCATTTACTTAATATTTTTTTTTTATTTTACTCATATTTTCAAATAAGCTAAGCTAAGCTTTCTGTATCTTGAGATTAGTTTCAGTTTTAACAAAAGAAACATAGTACATCAAATTATAAATATAAAAGAAAATTAACATATAAAGAAATACGACATTATCCTATAAAACAAGCCTTTTACCTTTTATTCTGGTTTTGCAGTTTTTATATATGGTTTACTTACTAGAAATTAAACTTTTAAGTGTTGTGTTCGGAACAGCAATAAACAAAGTATAATTATAAAGTTATATAGACGACAAACTTAATTATTCAATTTATATACAGAATCAAAATATTATACATTGTATCTACATATTTAAAAGAGTAACCGCTGGGTTTCTTGCCGGTTTCTTCCCAGCGGAATCAACGTTCCCAAACGATGATAGATTTGTTATCAACTGACAATCTAGTGGTGAATTCAAACGTACCTTGGAGCTACTTGAATAAGGATTATTTTAATTTTATAATAAGGATTATTTTGTCGCCTGAATTGAAATCAAGTCCGGATGGTACGGTAGAGGAATGGATTTCAAGAGTAAGTTAGCAGGCTCTAAGAAGAAATTACACACTGGCCAAATAAGATAGTTCTCTCAGCCATTTCAGTCTTGCTCTATATAACTAGCAATTTATGGAAGTCACGTACGAGAAACTCAAAGTTGTGGTTGAGATGCTGTTATGATTGCTCTCACTTACACTTGTAATGAACGAAGTTCCAAAGTTATGGTGGATTACAGAACTAGATCTATCATCGGGATTTTCTTGACTTTATGCTTCCAAATATATATAAAAGATATCCAGGTATCTATTGACTCATCACGATATCTCTGGATAATAATTATAATAATAAAAAAATTCTAATTTTCACTTTAAAACAAATTCAAACTTCACATTTACAAATTAATTCTTTTATGGTATGTAAATCTTGGTCAGAACTGTTTTTGACATAATGAAATCTATCAAAACTGAATTTCAGGAAATTCGACGCTCGAAGGACAGTGCGGGTGTGTTTCTTATTTGCAAAAAAATTTACCTAAATTAATGAACATGCTACCAAAAAACATTCCACGCAGACGAAGTCGCGGGTTCAGCTAGTCCTTGCTAAAATAACATATAGTATAGGTAGCAATTATTGCAAAAATATTTGACTGTATATTCAATGCTCAGGTTGAAAAATATGTAAGCATACACGACAATCAGTTTGGTTTTAGACCAGGACAGTCTACGGAGAATGCAATCCTGAGCCTTAAGCACACAGTAAAATATTATGTGGACAGGAAAATATATACGATACATGTTTACTTCCTGGCTCCGAAATATTGTGGAAAAAGACGGAAGGCCTTAATATGCCTCTTGAATTAGTACGCATTTTTAAATACTGGTATAGTAATTTGTTAAATGGGCAGGTTTTCTTTCTGATCGTTATGTTTTGGAATGTGGCGTAAGACAAGGTGGACTCAGTTCATCTGGGTTGTTTAATCTTTATGTAAATAAGTTGATAAAGGCACTTAGTAGCATACATCTCGGATGTCACATACTCGTAGACAACATCCACGTTAATAACTTTAGCTATGCGGAAGATATGGTTTTCCTGAGTATTCCTATCTGTGAATTAAGAAAACCCTTAAGAGTTTGTGAATTGTATGCCTTCGAACATGGTTTAAAAAATAACGTTGACACGAGCCAATTCTTTGAGGCTAGACGTGACCAGCCCTATGAAGTGCCGAGCATTTAACTGGACGACACTGATGTAAAAGAGTATATAAAGTAAAATATCTAGAGAATTTGGTCACGGCTAGCCTCAAAGACAGAGATTTTACGCAGAGGACCTATGGGGCCCTACGGATACAATATTACAACGCGTTCCGGGTGATGCTGGGGCTGCCACGCTTCTGTAATGCGTCAAATATGTCTGAAGAAGCCCAAGTGTATTGTTTTTATGCAACATTGCCCTGGAGATGTGGCTCATTCGTACGCAGATTGCGGGACAGCCATTAAATAAGATTGTGAAGTCTACTTACCCTTATTTGATACATTGCTATAGGTTACATAAGCGCATTGCTTATTTATTTACTTTTTCAGTGTGTATTTTTCTATTACTTTTTAAGAGTACTAACAAAATTTTAAATCTCACTAACGATTTATGGGTCTTGTTACTTGAAATAAAAAATAAATTCAATTTAAATTATGTCCTATTAAAACTTTAAAAAAAAGCTGAACATATAATTAAAAAATCGAAATCCTATACATAACAGGTAATTAAAAATTTAATTCAGCTCCTACGCCATCTAACACAAACTTCTTAAACGCTCTACATAGAAAGAATTCCTTAATTGCTTAATTTGAGCTTTCAATAGATGGCGTTGATTGAGATCTCGCAATTACGAATAATAATTAATGAATTAATATATGAATGAAGTGCCACTACAATTTAAAAAAAATCGATTTTGAAATAAAATGAAAATTTTGACAAGATCATACACATATAGGGAGATTGTGAACTAATGTAGAAATTTATATAAATCAACAATTACTTAAAGGGAAGTTGCAGCCCATTAACCTCCCACTGCTGGACACAATCCTCATCACTCATAGGAGAGAGGCTTTTTAGAGCATAGACACACCACGCTGCTCCACTGCGAATTGACAGGCATAGTACACAAGTGAACTCTCTATTCCTTCACTCTCAAAGTTCGATTTGACCGGAATTGGACGGGAATCCGACGTGACCGGAGAAATCGGGCACAGGACCAATGGCTTAACGCGCTCTCCGACACAGGGGGGGAATTAAACCGCCAACTTCCTAACTTCGGGAAAATATTGAGAAAATCTTAATAGAAAACTCAAAATCAATTTTGAATTGGCCCGACAAAGGACTCCTACCCAGTCCTCCTGTCTGTAGTCAAACGTGTTAATCACTAGACCAATGAGATAAAAATTACTTATTTAACACTAAGAAATTTATAGTCTATATATATTATCAATTGAAAACGAAATTAAAAATTCTGAAATAAGAAATGGATATATTAGCGTCACGATATTCTTCTGAACTAATCCTAGAATTGTTATTGAAAGTTTTTTAGTTGATTATCAAAACCACATTTCATATTATTTATTTGTTGAGATAGTTTAATAATTATTGTCATCTATTTACTATCAATTCCTGTCACCTGTAGCACAAGCTTTTATAGGATTTGGTTCAACAACCTATCCAAAAAACGGCGGTGGCCTAACCTCATCCTTAACAATCACAACAATCAGACTACGATTGACAATACTCCCGATTTTATAAGGCATCACCTCTGTACATATCATCTTCACCAGATAAACCAGGTGGCCGCTATCTGACCTTAGGACATCATTCTCCAAAATCTCTTTAAGCCCTTCCACGGGCTATCCTCCGTCATCTCAGCAAATCTTCAGCACTCTCCACACTCTTGGTTACGCTGTAAAACCCTGTGAGGCTAATAGTAATTTCATACTTCGATTACAAATAATTATGCCTATTAGTCTTTTTTTTAAATGTGATCCTCCATGCAGCCACTATGGAGTGTCAGATCAAGCACCATCTTCGATGTTCTGGAGTTGTTATACATCTCAGACCTATTTAAAAGACGTTGTTACTGTTTGTGGGAAGTATTCACTGTTTATATATTTACATTTTATTGTGGAAGTCTAGCACGTCATATGTTCTGTCTCCACTAACTTTGAAAAACCATTTGGAAGTACCTTCATCATCATCTAATAATTAGTACAACTATTCTTGAACACATCTGTATTCAAAAAGAGTTGTACTAATTACGTTCACAAATTCCCCTATAAGTTGATTTCCGGATTTGTACAAAGCAAATATTGTTGTTTCTCTTCTCCGGCGCACTTTACAAATTAAACGTCCTTATTGTACGGTAACAGCGCCATTCAAATTGTTAAACGCCTATTAAGCGCGTTTAATCAATGTTGAAACTTGATTCCCTCTGGAATTGACGCCTCCTTTACAAAGTTCGGTATTGTTTCAAATGCCAATATAAAGCCATTATTTTGATATTTGATATCCCACCTCAGATTTCGCTGGTGCAGTCTCAAAAATGTGATTTGACTTATAATGTTTAAAAACATACCATTTTGAATCAAAGCTTTTAAGCACAATAAAGTTTTCATTATCTTAATAGAGATAAGACGTTTGTCAGGGAGATTAAAGTGCGCAGGTGTATACGTATGCACCGTTGTCCTCTCACGTTTCTTATTCTCATAATCAAGTTACCTAGAGATTTAACGCTAAAAAAGAAAAATGTAACAAATGACAGATGCTTTTATATATTCCCTGATACTATATATAACGAGATGTTTTTACATACAGAAACTTAATAAACCCTTAATCAACCTGAACTCAAACCAAAAAGGTTAAAGACATTCAAACCATAGTTAAAAAAAGAGGTAAACAGGTATTTTTCTAATTCAATTTCATAAGACACGCAACAGTAATTTAGAGCAAAATAGTTTACTACAAAAAATTTGTACAACATATAGAAAATTTATGTTTTACATTTCTATCTCACTACACATAATTTAACAATATTGTTATATTAAGTATACATAGCTTAATACATAATTTCACAACATTCTATTTGTGGTTTAACTGAATCAGTAATTATTTAATCACTGCATTTATATTTAGCTAATTCCTTACAAAAGTTGACCTTTATTACAACGTATAAGAGCTAGACACAGTTAGGTGTAAAAAAATATATATCTTTGATGAAAAAAGCTTTACACAAAGAACGTGCTTTGAATGCATTATTTCACATACCTACTTGTAATTTAAGCGGGCCATTTTTCAGACATCCTCTTTTAGAGCGTTGCTACGATCCATACCTGTCTGAGTAAAATATTGCATTTCGTTAGGCCCGGAATTTAAATTTTTGGCTCGCTAGATTCTCACTAAAAGTCGCAGACACATCCTGGACTAGGACACTAC
Organism: Elymnias hypermnestra; assembly: GCA_015832385.1. NCBI lineage: Eukaryota > Metazoa > Arthropoda > Insecta > Lepidoptera > Nymphalidae > Elymnias > Elymnias hypermnestra. The sequence continues at coordinate 669,939 of JACTOM010000033.1, forward strand.
AAATTTATATATAGCATTAATTACTAGGACGTTGCTATCCATATACATACGATAACTGATGATAATTTATGATAAGATCTAAGATGTCAACTCTATTCTAATCTGGTATAAGACTATTTACTTCTTATGGCTTCTACCCAATATCATACTGGAACACAATTGTTTTAATAAATATATAATAATACTTTTAATATCTTTACCTCACGTACGCCACGCACAAACCTAGGACAGTTTGCACCAATCAACAAATTAGTAAATACATACAACACTTTACACAATGACAATATTGATACACTACCAATATTTGAAAAAAGCTTGCACTTAGTTTAGGTCTTGTAATTAAATATATATTTCTTTTTATTTTCGTCATAGTATTATCATTTTCTTTTTAAATTTTTTTTCACTTTGTAATAGTAGTCTGCATATGCACTTTTTTGTTTTATATCATGTCGTTGTTTCCTTTAATGAGAATATTACTCACCTTGTGTTATAAATATATTTCTTTCTTACCATGTATCTAGTAATAAGTTCTGTTGGAAACCTAATCAATAAAATAAAAGAAAAAAATTAACATTAAGCTGAGTAAAGTTGATACAAAATGTATCTAGTTTTCTTTCCGTTGAGCAATAAGTTTGACGGCCCACAGATTAGGTTAATCGATTTACATTCAAATCGGATTTGACATTTTCGAGGTTGACAGCTGACATAACACCGAGCGCTGGGTTGGAGGCTATTATTGATTCGGATTTCATTGCGTGCGCACGCGCCCACGTGTTCTGGTGAAATATTTTAAATCTAGTTATACTATGTTAATCATCTAAAATTGTAAGTGCTGATTTATAATAGTGAAATTAATAAAGAAGAACCTACTACTATCGTGGAATATTTTATTGAAATACCCAACGTTGATCTCCTGGCCCAACTATCCACATTATGGCAGATATAAGCCAAGATTGTAACGCCACATCCGAGGATGCGCTTATGTTATTAGCTTAAGACCCTTGTACTACTTTATTGAAAGAGTTGTTTCCATCGTCATAATTTGTTTGTGTTTCAATTTTATTTATTTGCATTGATATCTAAAGTTACTCATATAGTCGAACATAATTTTATCGGATGCCTTACTCGCTTATTTTATTTCTTCGGTCCCTTCATTCATTATTCAATTGGTCAGTGCCGTAACTTGTGATCAAGATGACCGACGGAGATATATTACGGTATATTGCTGATTTGTTATTTTGCGGTGTGTAGTTGCATTAATAATCGACACAACTCAAAATAAGACAAGGTCGCGAGCGTCAGTACCACCTAACCAATACTTTCTGAATAAATATGATACATTAGGCGTTTTTCCAAAACTTTTTTTTCAACTCCTATTATCAATCACACTCTTTCTATATGTCTTGTTAAAATTAGGAGTCCTTAATGAAATACTTTTGTATTTTTTTTTGTTGCTAACAGTTTAGAGCTTGAATGTGATCTCACCTGATGGTAAGTGATGATACAGTCTAAGATGGAAGCGCGCTAATCTGTTAAGAGGCGATATACCCCTTACAATTTCTACACAGCATCGTACCGGAACACAAATCTCTTTGTTTGGCGGTACGTCTTTGCTGGTAGGGTGGTAACTAGCCACGGCCGAAGCCTCCCACCTGTTCAGACTCAGACAAATTAGAAAATGCATTTCGTAAATTCGTTCTGCCGGGGATCAATCCCGGGACCTCTGCAAACAAGGCGAGTACTCGCACCACTGCGCCAGCGAGGCTGTCAATAGCCGTCAAATAGTTTTCAAAGGTGAAAAGAGGTGTAATTTTAAATTGTTATAAAATACCTTATATCTAATGAATATCCTTTCTCCTGTGAGAGTATGCTGTGCCCAGCAGTAAGGTTAATAAGTAAAAAGTAAGTAACTAGCAACCCACTAACGTCCCACTGCTGGCCATAGTCCTCCTCACTCATAAGAGAGTTTTAGAGCATGGACCCATCACGCCGCTACACTGCGGCTTGGCAGGCGTGAGGTCAATAGGCTGTCACTATATCATATAAAATATTTGCAAAAGGTTTTTCGAGAACCTTTAAAAAAAAATTATAAGTTCACACTCTGCCTACGTATGTCTTGTTCAAATTTTATACATCCACTTAATTTATAGCACATTTTTGAAACTTTTAGTGAATGGCACTTTATTTCAATACAGTTGATGTGATAAAAATGTACTTTATTGTACACCGCACAAAGCAATTACACATTAGAAAGGAGACTTAAACTATGTAAATTAGTGACGTACAAAAGGCGGTCTTGTCACTTTAAAGTGATTTCTTCCAGACAACCTTAAGGAGGTCTATGTAATGGTTATAAGATGTTCGTGTTGACATCATTACCTACCATCAGGTGAAATTACACATAAGTGATAAAATTTTATTCCTGACAGTTTAGCGTTTGACTGTGACCACGCCTAATGGTAAGTGACGATACAGTCTAAAATGGAAGCGCTGTGGTGTAAAAGAATATGTAGTGACTAAAATTGAGAAAGGTATGCTTAGATGGTTTGGGCACGTAGAGAAAATAAATGAAATGAGACTGACGCAAAGGATTTATGATTTAAGAGTGAATGGGAAAGTTGGAAGGGGAAAACCCAGGCGAAAATTCCTGAACTAGATCCAGGACATTTTAAATAAGGGCCAGGTCAAGAGTACTCTCAAATGAAGAACGTGTATGAAAGGTTTAATGAGAATGAAAAAAGCGAAGGATGTATGCAAGTGGAAGGATGTAGTCTGTGCCTACCCTTATGGGAATGAGGTGTGATGCTGTGTATATAAGTAATAGACGCATTAATCTGGTAAGAGGCAATTTACATCTTATAGTTTCTATTAATCGTACCGGAACATAAGTCCCTGGGTGGCGGTACGTCTCTTCTGGTAGGGTGGTAACTAGCCACGGCTGAAGCCTCCTGCTAATCCAGACTTAAACAAATTAGAAAATGCAATAACCTAAATTCGTCCTACCGGGGATCAAAACCTCTGCTAGCAATGCGAGTATTCCCACCACAGCATCGGCGAGCCCATAACAACCTTTTTCAACCTGTTAGTATTAAACTACAAGCTTCTAAACCTTTAATAATATAAACTAGAGTACAACAAAAGAAGTTTTGAAAACCTGTGACAGTATAATGGTTACAAAGTTATCTTATTAAAATAGGCTAAAGCGGATAAAATCTTGTTTAAAGTATGTTAAAGTGCATAGCAAAGTACTTAAAGAAAACGTATCATGTTTATTCATTAAAGGTTAGATGAAAGTTACAAGTAGTTAAAAGTTCAGAAGGAGGGTTTATCTAGTGATACTTACTTAAGATATTGTCTACATTTTATTTGCATCATTAGTAATTCAACTAACTAACTTTGACCTTTTGTAACTATTTAGTTGTAACTATAATATATATAGTTGTATTATATATAGTAATTTTTGTAGTTTATTATATTTAAAAAATACTGGATCATATTTGGGAGATTCGATATTGACTTAAAAATTTAATGACTTTTCGCAGACGCTCTAAATAACTTGTCTTGTGTCATTATATATCATGAGTAGGAATTTCATATAATGTAAGATATGTACCACGTCCGTAATGCTCCTGATGTAAAGGTAAAGTTTTTAAATAAAATACAAATGATAAATACATTCAAATATATCACGAGGGTCATCGATAAAACTGATATACCGCATTGATTTAGGACAGAAACACAGTTTTTATGGTTGTTTTATTACCATCTGTCGCTAAGCAATTTGAATTTGTGTTGTTTCGTAACTCGTAAAACATTTGGGGCTTCTCCTCCCATTGAATACGTAAGTGTAAGGTTACGTTATCAAAGACGTTGAAGTGTTACGACTGAAGAAACGAAGGTTATGTAAAGTTTTTGTTTCATAATATTTTGAATATTATTGCGTACAAATTATAAATATTCCTCTTCGTAAAACAATCTTTAGAACTTAGCAAAATATTTATTTTGTTAAAAACCATTCGAGATTATTTTAACTAAAGTCCTAATACAAGATGTGTTCCAAACGTCTTGAAACATAACGAGCTCCCAAAAGAAGTTACAAAGATGTCTCTGAATAAATTTAAATCTTTCATGAAAACAAAGCTAATAGTAAAATCATTCTATAATTTGAAGGAATACTTAGAAAAGCGTGGGAGTGAATAAATTGCTCAATATATATCTTGATATATGTAGAATAAATTAAAAATTGTGGGCTCATTTCAGATCAGGACGCAAAGGAACACTCGCAACTTTAGATTATAAATCGTTCTTTGATGTTATCATCAATCATTCATTAAAATAATAAACGGAAAAACAATATTTGACGATTCAAAAGTGCTGTAATAGGCCTACTTAAATAAAGAAATTGTGTTTGAATTTAACCTCACTCTCTTTTTTTCGCTGGGAAATGCATTTACGCATAAGCCCCGACCCATAGATCGGGGGCGTGGGACTCAGCGAGGGAGAAAAGCTCGCAATACCCACTAAAACCCAGCGGAACCCTCTTCATCCGTGAGTGAGACACCAGAGCATCAGCTAGCGTATTCATACTTGGCGTCGCAGATGAGTCCGATTGAGAATTCACGGAAGCGGAAGCACAAACATGTGCCGCCTAGTATTCTGTCGCCCGCGGTGGGAGTGGACATCTGTTGCGTTATGCCTCTATCGTTCGCGGACCCATTTTTGGCAAGACTACAGTCTCGCAGAAGAAGCCCACTCCCGCCCAACACCTCTCACTGGAGAGCATCGTGCCTATAATGCTCCGCAGCGAAAGATTACCGCCAATCAGCGTTATGGTGAGGATGAATCGCCTCCACAGTGGCCATGGTCAGCGCTGGGGACACGAGGTACTCCTTCCAATCTATGACATTTATCAAGATTCCATTTCATAAGTTATCGAAGAAAGTAAATCATTGGCCGTAAGAAAGTAGAAAGTAAATCATCATAAAAGGCCGTTTATGTATGCATGGCCGTGTATGTAAATGTATAATAGGTAGATATTCTTATTCAAAAAATCTTTATACAGCACTTTTGATATCGCAGGTACGACATACGAATACTGGGCAGGTACCGTCATGTTTCTCTTTATAAAAATGTTGTGCTATTTGATGAAGGAAAACGTCATTAGAAAACCTGCATATCCGGGTATTAATTCTAGGGTATTGAGGCATGCCACTGCGTAGCGGAGCAGCGTGCAGGGTCTACGCTCTAAAAATCCCAAATCTAGAAGGCCCGTGCCCAGTTGTGGCACGTTAATAGGCTCCTACATACCATATCATATATTCAAAGGAGAGGTCAATAAATAATGGTATGTATTTAAGGTAACAAAAGTACCCTTATTTTCTAAAGCACACATATACGTTGAAGTGCGGTCAAAAGAAAATAATCCTAAGGGAACGTTTGTTTTAGGGATGCTTGTACATAAAATGTCATTCAACAGTCGTCCTAATTGCCACTTTATCGAACTATTTCAAAGAGACACTTAAACAGGTTATAAAGTTTAACCAATAGGTAGGTCTTTTTCTAGAATTGCTGACCTTTCTAGATTGTGTTATTCAAAATTTGATCTTCTATTACAGAAACTTCTAAATTTATTTGGCACGAGAAAAATAATTTTCTCTAAAGTTCTTGTTTCAGAAATTTTAATCAAAACACATCGGCAAAAAGTTAGTGATACTTTTACATTTGTAATATTTTATGTTAGAGTAGAAACAGTAGATATTGGATTAGACAACAGTTTAATCGAAATTGACCCAGTATTAAAACATTCTTAGAATTTTCATCCCAAATAAGGTTAAACTGGAGAAGTACAGATATTGAAATTTATTAGATCACATCTTTAGGTAATTATTAGAACTATAGACGTTTAAACACCTTAATTAATATAGTTTTTGCGTCTGAAATGTAATCATATTAATGGTAACATTAATTATATATACACACTGAGATTTATTATAGTGTTCATTAACACTGTCATACTCATAACATATGTGGAAATTATCAATTGTGACAAAACTGTCGGTTATGATAAATGGGGCATAAAATTACCAATACTAATTAATTCCCTTGTTAAATACTGAATCTAATTTACAAATGTTTTGTTGTTACAAATAACTGAGGGCGTTTGCCCGACTGAAACATTTATCTGTGTTATATGACATGACATTATAATATAAAATTTTATTGTATGCCAGTATTATCGGTGTTGAGTCGTTAGGATCACCTGTAAAAATGGGTGTTCCACAAGGATCAATACTTGGGGCCCTTTTTTGTTCTTAATATATATATAAATGATTTAGATTATACCATGTGAAATATAAATGTGATATAGTCTTATTTGCTGACGATACTTCTTTGCTGTTTATAGTAGATAATACTGTAGAAAATTATGACGATGTAAATTGTACCCAAATGCAAAAGACTTCTGTAAAAATATCCATATAGATGATAGTCCATTAAAGAGAGTTATGTCTACAATCTTTTTAGGAATAACCTTAGACTCTGGGCTACAGTAGGATGCCCATATTAAGACTCTGGCAGTCAAATTTAGTGTGGCTAAAGTTTCCTGTAAGGAAAGTAAGGCACTGATGTTGAAACTGCTAAAATGTTGTATTTAGCTTATTTTCATAGCATTAAGTCTTACGGCATACTATTATGCATAAGACAGCGGACATTAAACCTGTCTTTATATTACAAAAAAGATCAATACATGTCATATATCAATTGGGATCTCGGGTTTTCTTAAGAGAAAAATTCAAAGAGATATCAATTCTCACAGTACCGTCGCAATATATTTTGAATAACATTTTATATATCAGTTAGAGAAGTTTAGAGTAAGATTAGAGTGAAGAAAGTTCAGAAATATTTGGCGGGTTGAGCAAACGCATTTTTAATAAGATAACCGAATCATTTCTGGGTTTCTCTCCACATAGTTTTAAGAAATATGTTAATAACTTCCTATTACAAAAGGCATATAATAACGTTGAAGATTATTTAAGCAACAACGATGTTTGAACTTGATACCAGTTGCACATGAAAGCTAAACACATTGTAACGTACAAAAATTATGTTTAAAGGAGTAACCGTCGAGTTTCTTGCCGGACTACTGACGATTCAAAAGGGCTTCTTGAGGACACCATTATTAGAATGATGGTAAGCAGCGAGAGATCAGTGTGCTACCATCTCGTTCTACGGGGATGTAATGTCGCGGAAGGAGATGGAGAAAAGGTTGAGGGACGCGGACATGACCGTTTCGACCGTTCACAGGAGAAGGCCGGGAATGAGGCGAGAGGCCTACGACCGCCGTCTCCCTTCTTAGTGGTGATCTTTAGGTAACGGATGCGGGATCCGTTGCCCACCAAGGAGAGAGCCTGCGAGGTGGTTGGTGGCTTGCCAGGTGCTCCAGGCAAGCCACCTTCGGAGTATGTTTTTTTATGTCATTTAGACCGGGTTGGGCCTGAACCGGCACATTGCTGGCGGGGTTCCGAATGTTTGTCACTCGCGTTCTCGAGACCCCGTCTCCAAGTGATGTAGGAGCACCGCTGGGTTTTAGCCGGTATGAGTCCGGCATAATTTGGAACATCCTAGTGAGTGTTCCTGCTTTAAAAAAGCAGTAAATTACACATTGTAGCCTAGAAAACTAAGTTTCTTGCTAATTTCTTCTCATCGGGTTCAACTTTCAGAACCGGTGGAAGATATGTTACCAACAAGCAAACCACTGACGATTGAAAAGTGCTTTTTGAGCCTACTTTAATAAAGAATGTTTTAATTTATGACATTTCCAAGGCCCATGCTTTGTATTTTGTGATATTGAGGATATTAATAATAAAAATTGTTTGCGTAAAAGTTTGCTATGATCCTTTGTGAATACAAATTTGTTTTCGGTTTTATTCAGGTCATACATATTGCTATCGAACTCATACAATTTCTACTTTGACGGTTTTGCAAGCAAAGTTGATATTATGGCACACGTTCAATCCCATGAGAGCTCGGCCTGTTATACAGATATAGTCCAGAAATAAAAATTTTAATTTAAAATATAAAAAGACTGAGCGTCAATTCATTCATTGGTTAAACATTTCACCAGTCATAGTTGGCTTACTCTTGACATCCATTCCATAAAATGAGCGATCCATTTCGACGTTTCATGCTCTTGACAACAAAGTCAGCGTCAAATACTTTCAATATAACGCAGCTGAAGTGTAAGATGCCAACAAGGTTAACAATTTAAAATAAATTATTTCAAATAAATCGAACCGTACAATTAATTAATTGAAGTTCTTTTTAAAATAACCAATTCTATTCAATGAAATGATTTTCAAGGTGGTCGTTTTGTCGTCTGTATGAAATTAAGTCAGGATAGGAAGAGGATTGGAATGGATTTTAAGAGTAACCCATCAGTTCAAACTTAGTATTAATCAGTCATTAATGTACATTTTATTACATTAAATTACAATTAAATGTTACATTAAATAAAGCAAGTAGTAACAAAAATAATTCACTACGCCAACAATATTATCTCCACCAAAAAAAGCGTTAAAAAATGCGAATTCAATTATGTATGAGCGACCACATTTTGAATTGCAAAGTGAATTAAATGTCAATGAATATTTAAAATGTCCAAAAAAGTTCGACAAAAGAACATTTAAAAAGTATTAATTTATTTTGTTCCTTCTATTTTGTATATCGAAACTTTTAAAAAGAACTTCTTAATATAAAAACTTTATTTAAGATGTTAAGACGACCTTAGTATCGCATTGGTGCAAGTACTCGCTCCATGAACAGAAGTACTGGGTTCGATTCTCGACAGATCAAATTTAGGAAATGTGATTTTCTAAGTCATCTGATTGTGGACTGGGGGAGGCTTCAGTCTTGGCTAGCTACAAACCTACTAGCTAAGACATGCATCCAAGTAATAAATTCGTGTTCCGGTACGACGCTGTGTTGAACCCACAGATTAGCGCACTTCCATCTTAGCTGTATCATCTGTTACCATCAAGAGAGGTGTCTGTTAAGCGCATTTCAGCAATAAAAGATTCATTATAATATTTGTATATTCCTAGTATAAGTTCCCGCTCTCCTTTTATTAACTTATTCAAGTATACAATAGTTAATAAAATACAAATGAATATAAAATTCATCCAATCAAGTTCAAATACATTTATTTAAACTTATTACTCGGTTTATGACACTTAATTTAAGATAAATAGCAGTACATTAACGTCCCACAGTTGGGCACAAGCCTCCTCACAGATAGGAGAGGCCTTTTAGAGCATATACCCATTACGCTACTACACTGCGGATTGGCAGGCATAATACACAAGTGCACTCTCTATTCCTTCATTCTCATAGTTCGAAGTGACGAGAATCCGACACGACCGGAGAGATCAGACGCAGGACCGACGGCTTAACATGCTCTCCGAGGCAAGGGGGTATAACACACTGCCAATTTCTTAACTTTGGGCAAATATTAAGAAAAAGACCATGGACTCGAACCCAGCACCTCTTGTCTTTAGTAGAACATGTTAACCACGAAATATAACATCAAAACTTTATGAGAGAAAGATCAGAAGAACACAAAAGAAAATTCCCTATAATCACTCCATTAACGTCTATAAAGTGTCAGAATTTATTTCGGATTAACGTCACGTCAGTGACAATTCACGTTAACAAGGATTATCGAAAATCTTTCTATTTTAATTATCTTTTTATCCGAGACATACTTTATAAGAAAAGTTGATTGTGATTTCCATAAATTTCTCTAGTCAATAATGTTACAAATACATTAGCTAGGTGGCTGTTTTCCATCCCGTGGAAATATAGAGAAATCCATTTTTTATCGTAACAAACAGTGAATCTAGATCATTCTTCATTCGATTTAATAAACACACCAAAAACTTAATCCAAAATCGGTCTTGCTGATTAGGAGGAATTATTTTCTTTCATTTAAATTTCCTAGCGTTCTACTGAACGACAGGCGAAGGAATAAAAAGTGTGAATGAGGATAAACTAAAAGCACATTTTGTACGCGATAAACTTGTTTTCATTAGTGAGCACTGCTTACCTACGGATCGGGAACGTGATCGCTGACTATGGGCCTTATTCGAAAGCTCAAAGTCACTCAGCATGCAATGGAGAGGGCTATGCTCGGAGTTTCTCTACGCGATCAAATCACAAATGAGGAGATCCGTAGCAGAACCAAAGTCACCGACATAGCCTTACAAATTGCGAACCTGAAGTGGCAATGGGCGGGGCACATAGTCCGACGAACCGATGGACGTTGGGGCAGGAAGGTGCTGGAATGGCTACCCCGCACCGGACGACGCAGTGTAGGAAGACCCCCTCAAGGTGGCTCGACGATATAAGGAGGATCGCCGGTAGCCGCTGGAGCCAGGCGGCCCAAGATCGGGCCTTGTGGGCATCATTTCGTAGGACCTGTGTCCATCGGTTGAAGCGACGACGACGACGACGAAACTTATTTTAATATTAAAGAAACTAGTGTTTTAAATAAAATACTTACCCGGAAATAACAGGGACGATATTTGTGAAATTATAAGCTTTGAATGTTGCTTCTATAATTACATATGAGATTCTTAGTTAAGGTTTCGTTTTTTATTTTTTATTTTGTTAAGACTTTATAATACTTTGGTTACAGAGAAACGCAGCTTAGTCCTGTATTATAAGATAGATTACATAGATATATATAATATAAGGTAAACTAAAAAATTTGTTGAAATAGTAGTCATTTATTATTTTAATATTCAACTAAATAAATAAAAATTTTAAAAAAGAACCGCCTTCAAAACAAACTCTTCCAAATATATTAATACGTTCTAAAAAGTAAAAAAATAATTGCGTATTATTTTTAGAGCTCTTCGTATTCCTATATTTGGAGTCCGTGGTTGAAGATACACAAATCGCACAATACTGTAACTCGTTGAGGAGCTCCATTGATCATCATATTTAACTACGACATTGTCATAGATCCCATCATCAAAACCTAACCAAACTATTATCAAACAATCGTTGAAGAACAATAAAAAACGAATCATCGAAATCAGATTGATGAGTATGATTTCATGATTTTGAGTAATTCATCCATTTGTCGCGCACATTCTTAACGCAAATTTAAGACTTACGGACTTATGTGTTCTCATGGATGTCATCATCGGAACTGGACAAAATGGGACCCTACGAGAATCACCACCTTTCATATAAAAAAATAATCGTCGTGATCGGTTCACCCAGTCGAAACAAACATAATAAAACATACAGACGAATTGATATTCTCCTCTTTTTTTGAAGTCGGTGAAAAAAGTTTTTTAATAAATCAATACAAAAGGGAGATGATGTCATTTTAATTAAAGTAATCTAATATTGTATCTATGATAAACATATATAATTTAATTTTATCTATAAGTAGGTAGACGTAAGTATTAATTTTACGTTTACGTTATAAAATAACGTGTAAAATAACGCCAAAAATAGTTAGTTTTTAAACTGAATAACAATTATATTTTGTACACTGATTTAAAAAATTATAAAACGGATTTAGTGAGACTCTTTATGAACAATTCAAGTTTGAAAATCCCTACGTTAAATGCAGCAGCATTCGTGAAATAGTTAAAATTAGATTTGTAAGCAATCTCTCGGTTTCAGTGAGGTCCAGATATTATCGTTTCAAACAATGCGCAATTCTCTGGAGTTATGTCTGCTATGTGATTTGATACTTGTTTCAATATAGGAGTTCGCTTTTAATGTTTTCCCCATATTTTTTAATGTACAAATTGCTTCCTGAATGAAATGAGTATCATGCGAACTAATAAAATGGATTTCTCTTTAAGACTATGCATAGATAATCATACCAAAAAGGTGATAATTACAGTCAAAGAGTACTAAATAGTTGAAATCTACAAAATTGGAAACGGTTGACACCGCGGGGCACGAGCTTCTTAAAGTTAAGTTGCTCGTGGATTGAAATGTGGTCAAGGCGAAGATTATAGTGTTCAGGGAGGGAAAAGGTCTAGACATTCCGGTAGTTTGGTTGAGTAATACACAGATCCAGATGGTGAAGCAATTTAAATACCTGGGACACTTGCTAAGTGAAGACCTGACAGGCGACTCTGATATAGAACGAACGAAGGGCCCTGGCTATAAGGAGCAACATGATCGCACGTAGATTTGCTAACTGCAGTATCGAAGTTAAACAGATATTGGTCAAAGCATATATTTATCGATGTATACATTTATACATGTATACGTAAATAATGCTATTCAGAAAGTATTTGACTTAATCCATAACATACATGAGAACTAGAAGTATGCTTGCAATAAATGCTCATACACGAATATTCAAATAAGAATATGCAAATTTGAATGCAATGGCGAGAATTTGAATTCCATTAAAGCCAAACCCCTGCACTTTAGCAATACAATATTGGGTTTCACGGAAACGTTGGCGATGCTTTCAAATGGATTTGTTAGAAATTCAAACTGTATTTTATTTACACTATTTCTGCGAGACATTAAAATGCAAATGTATTCATTGGAAAAGTAAACTTTTACGTATCTTTAAATTTATAGGATATTTTCATTCCATTTTTCTGTTCAGATACTGTGAATAATGAATTATTGGATTTTCAGTATATTGTTTGGGTAGACAAAGTCTCTAAATATAATACTAAAATAAACATCGTAAATGTATTAAAAGTAATAAATCTTTTTTCATTTTTCTTTTTTAATATTGTGGTATATATTACTTCCAACCTGTTGTATTTCTATTACACAATTGAGGTCTAGTCGACTTGAAACTCAGGTTATTCTTTACAATTTTTAAAATACCATTGTAAATAAAAATTAAGTGATGATATATATGACAGTGGATTAAAATCCAAGCTTTTCATTTAATAAAATGTTCTTCAACTGTATAATACGTGTGTCCATCACATGTTTTTGATTGCATATAAAGATATATGCCTCACGTAGCTAAATATAGCTAATATTTCGTCATACTTTATATAACTGCAGTTCTATAATTAAGGACTCCGAATAAGTCTGAAAAAGGTTTACATAATTCTTAATTATTTGAAAATAAGGCCCTCTGTCCATTCACAATAAAGTCTAAAATTACTGATCTGTTTGTACCAATAGATGGATTGTTTCATGACGAAGATTTTGTGTAAATTGCTTGAAAGGCAGAGATAATTGTCGGAACTGGAGAAAGTCAATACACTTGGGAGCTTTCATCGAAACATAACAAAATGCAATGGATTATATCTATCTTTTAGAAACAACTCAAGGCATCTATTTTATTTTCAGTAGTCGAGACATGTAATAAACTCATTAAGGTGATATGACCCTATGACAAACAAGACATATAGACATAATTTTCTCTACTAACTGCCTCATTGGTTTAGTGGTTAGCATGTTCGACTACAGACGTGAGATCCTGGGTTCGAGTCCCGGGTCGGGCTAATTCACAAATCAATATTGAGTTTTCTATCAAGATTTTCTGAACATTTTCCCGAAGTTGGCGGTGTGATCCACCGCCGTGCCTCGGAGAGCACGTTAAGCCGTCGGTCCTGCGCCTGATCTCTCTCCGGTCGTGTCGGATTCCCGTCACATCGGACTATGAGAGTGAAGGAATAGAAAGTGCACTTGTGCACTATGCCTGCCAATCTGCAGTGAAGCAGCGTAGTGGCTCTATGCTCTAAAAACCCTCGCTCCTCGGAGTAAGGAGGCCTGTGCCCAGCAGTGGGACGTTAAAGGGCTGCTAGTTACTACTTTACTATTATTCTCTACTACCCGCGTGAAGCTAGGGCATGGCACTAGTTAGATATAAATTATTCTTACAGCCAAACCGTAGAGACCTGAGCTTAACTAAAATAATACAAACGATGTAATCCCCAAATTTCGTGATGCCCGCAATTTCGTCTAAAAAAATTGGATTCTTTATCGTGTCGTTATAAAACCAATTTCAGAATGATAGCCACTCTGGGCGATGACGGATCTGAGGGCCCTTAGAAGTAATTTAAATTCAAAAAAATATTTTATGAAGCTAAAATATTTTAATCTAACAGATGGCTGTCGATATCTCTTTAGCCGATTTTCGGGGTGATTTAATTTCCATGATTTATTGAAACGGACGTCACTTTTGTGGGATCAGTCATCAGGATAACGAAAATCATATATTAATTTTAGTAGAAAACTTTAACATTAAAAAGAAATGATTTATAAGTTTGTGATGCTTTTTCAATTCCTATTATTATTTTAGACTCAAGCTATATGTAGATGTAGCTAGATTGTGTGTTTTTACATTTTCAATCTTTAATAAAACACTTTTTTCACACACCTAAATTCGCTCCGAAAATGTAATTTCCTAAATTGTCCGAGTCTGGACTGGATGGGTGGATTCGGCCGCGGCTAGTGGTAACCATCCTACCTGCAAAGACGTACCGCCAAAACAAAGAGATTTGTGTTCCGGTACGATGCTGTGTAGAAACCATAAGAGACAGGTCGCCTCTCACCAGATTAGCGACCTTCCATGTTAGACTGCATCATCACTTACCATTAGGTCAGATCACAGTCAAGCGCGAACCTGTCAGCAATAAAAAAAACCACTGCGCCAGCAAGGCTGTCAATACAGTTTTTTAGGGTTGACACTTATTTTAATAAAATTGAAAAATATATTTTGCGAATAATACAGCGTTCTCTATTAAAAGCTAGCGGAAAAAGATTTATTTAAACTATAACTATTTAACATATCATTTCATAATAAAACGGCTGCCATATCCAAAGGAGATAGCAAACGAATAAATTACTCACACTAGGGGGAAGGTAATGCAGAAGCTACTCATAAATATTTAATAAAGAAACAGACCTACTTTTTAAATCATTATACGATCTTCAGTGTCTACAGAGTAAACAAATTTTCAAAGTTATCCAACGTTTTAATTAAAATCAAGTTCAAATATTATATTACATACACGCAGACGTAGGCAAAAATAAGCTAAATAAAAAATATTTTACATTAAATCAATGTTAACCTGTTATTACCTCATTGCGGTTAAAACTACTTGTAAAATAAAATACAATATAGCAATGTTATTTCAAAACACGATGCAAAAGGAAGGGTGAAGCTAGCTCATTATATGAACGGCAAATTACCACAAAATTGCTCTACAACAGAGCTGGAGGGCAAATGAGGAGAAATAAATAATCATATCAAAATAAATTAAAGTTTTCTCAGTGTAAACAGGGTTTTCGGCCTCCCCGGCGCAATGCTGTCATTACTCGCTTTGCTAGCAGATGCCCCGGATTGAATTCCCGATAGGACAAATTTAGGAAATTGCATTTTTTTTAATTTATCTGAGTGTGGACGAGTGGGAGTCTTCAGCCGTGGCTATTTAACACCCTATCAGCAAAGACGTACCGCCATGTAACGAGTTTGTGTTCTGGTAAGATGCTGTGTAGAAACCATAAGAGGTAGATTGCCTCTAACCAGATTAGCGCGCTTCCATCTTAGACTGTATCATCACTTCCCATCAGGTGTGATCACAGTAAAGCGCTAATCTATCACCAATAAAAAAATATAAAAGTACGTGCGTACCAAGTACACATGTCAGTAGTGAAACTTCTTTGGTAAACTAATTTTTAAATCTTGTTTATTCATCATTTATACAAATCTGAAACTTTAGATTTGCGAGACTTAGATGATAGGAAAAAGATATGTAAGGAATTTAATGAATTGAATTGTCGTTAAAGTATTAAAACTGTCGAAAATTAATACTTTATTGAAATCTCACATGACGAATTGTAAATAAAAACTACCGAACTAACGATTTAGCATATTACGCTTTTCATCCGTAAAAAAATTACCCTCATGTGCCTTTTTACTTCAAAAACCGAATTTTTGACAACAATTTTGGACCTATACTGTAAACGCGAAGATAAAGACATATCTTTATCTGTCTGCTATATTTTCAACTGATAAAAGCCCCACAGTATCCGATATGTGTTTAATGTTAACTTTGCTCCAAGCCGAGACTTGGTCTCGCAAGATAATTGTTATGTTAATTGTGTTTGTTGTTCACTCCTTAATTCATTCATTTTTTGCTCACTAATTCATTCCTTTACTCTCACAATCACTCCCTTGCCCACCAAGAATTTCTGAATTAAATTGAAAGAACCATTCGCCTCTGACTTCAACTATATAATAAAATACCCCTTTTGCAATGTATCTTTGTTAGACACAAAATTCCCTTTAGTGTGTTCAAGTGGATTCAGAAACGATTATAGATTTAAAATACAACATAAATAACTTATGTCTGCATATTCTCACGGGAAACAAATAGTACTAACTACATGAAATTTTAAGCATGATATATTAAGTTTTTCGGCAACGTTTCATAAATCACCAAAATTTTCCTGAAAGTCCGGAATTCATATTTTTCCTGTCTAAAAACAGTTCACCTAGCGGCAGCGTGCTCTATTTCCGGACATTATTTACTTCAAATAGGATATGTCAAGCAGCGGATACGATCGTGTTCGACGTTCCGATTCATAGAAAGTATGACCATAACTAAAACAAATCTTAAATTAGTCATTTTAATTTGTATTGAAATCATAATTTATATTTTATTGAATTGATAACTTCTTATGGGAGGGTAAACCTCTCCGGTACGATGCCACGCCATTTGTATAGCTTCTTTTTCTCCCACGCATACGGCAGGTTCTTCGTCTTTCACTCTATCCCAGCGCTAACAGCGCTAACCGTATTTTCGACAGACGCTTCCCCCTCTCTCGTCAGTATTAAATGTGCGATAGACATATACCGTTGATAGTGAACAAATAGTTTAAAACTTAATCGATCACTTACTGTAAGTCTTCCAAAATGATTCGCCATTTAACATGAAATTTAATCACACATGTTCCCTCCATGACGGTAAATCTCACTAAGGACAGGTTCCCTATATTCTCACGTCATCGAGATACTACTCGGATATCTCCGTATGAAAGAGCTAATAAGTCGGAAAGCAATCTGGTAATATAATGTTAAACTAGATTGCACTGTAATTATTACGTACTTTTGATGTGAAATACTCGTATCTATAGCTGCGCGTGAAACCGATAATGCATGCCGTGGCGGAGCGTCGCCACGTCGCTTTCCTCCCCAATGATTGCGAAGATAGATGAGGTTTGGTTACTACGGTACACGTAACCCATTTCTTACTCATAAAAAATCGATGGAAAACTTATTTTCATAAAATATTACAAAGTGCATTGTCTTAAAGAAGAAAATTTGTATTAAAAAAGTAATATTAAGGATATAACTATTTCATTACATTTTTTAATAATCATTTTTCTCATTTGCTTGTTCAACAAAGCTCATAAAGCGAGGCGGAGGCAAATATTGCGAAGTTAGTTACTCCTTATCTCTTTAATGCTACGGTGAACTTACAATCTGCGCGTTTTATTTCTTTGAATATTAAAAGACGGTAGTATTGGAAGAGAAAATATAATCTAATTATGGAAGATGTCTTAAAGGAGTGTTTATAACTATAGTAACAAATGTAATTGAAAACATTTACCCGAACAAATAATTTATATCTTAATTATCAACAAATAATTACGATTCAGGAATGTTTTGTGTGTCCAGGTGGATTCAATAACTTATGTTGACATTTTGGTACAATAATGAACAGATTTTCTCACCTTTATACGGAAACACGGAACTACGCGAATGCCAGTATACTCGTTACATAGATATCATAATTTATATAAATCAGATAGCGCTTAGCTGTGGTTCCTACATGCCTTGAATATACCGTTTCTTTGGAAAATTCTGATGAAAAATTCGTCTATTTCAAACTTTTTACAATTAGATATTTTTAAAATAGCTATAGTCATTTCTGAGTTTAGCAAAAATAATTGAATGTCCCGTAGGAGCATCGAGACAGAAATAATCGTTGAAATATTTTTAATAAATTTTGAGAATTTTAACATAGATAATAACCATTGAATGTCAGATTACTTTATCACATACGAGTATTTCTTTACTTTTGTAACCTTGTAACCTGTGTTATCTTGTAACAGATACAGCGGAGTTTGACTGGATTTGTCAGATGTTTAAAATACGAGTACAACTCTAAAATAAAATGATTAATTTTATTCGCTTCAGCGGTTGGACGTCCACTGCTGGACATTTGTCTCACAAAATGATACTTACAAGGCCCGATCTTGTGCAGTCTGGCTCCAGCGGCTCCCGGCGACCCTTCTTATATCATTCCAGCACCTTTGGGCTCTGACGCCTATCGGTTCGTCGGACTATGCCTGTATATCCATTTCCCGCTGACCCTTAATATCACAGACCGATAACGGGCAGCAACGTTATCACTGCGATCACCAAACCGCCTGCTAACCGTGGTAATTATTGACAAATCCAAAGAAATGATAACGACAAGGCAGCAACAGCTCCCATTCCTTGGCAGCCCCGCTATTCCAAGCACTGGCAGCGGAAATAGTAACGGCGGGGCTGGGGTTGCTAGGAATCTCCGGAAGAAATCCGCTGCCAACCCTTACGGTTCGACCTGGCAATATACAATGCGCACTCGAACAATGCACATTGCCAGTGCTTACCTACGGAACGGAAACATGGTCGCTGACTATGGGCCTCATCCGAAAGCTCAGAGTCAAATTATTTATTTATTTCAAATCAAGGAAAATCCTTACATCGTAAGCCATCTTTTACATTTAAATAAACCTTAAGCGGCTGACTTACGTTGAAGATATCTAATATGTATTTTCTTATGCGAAATTCGAGTGGAAAATAAACTCGCTTTGGCTAAGCTTCAGACGGTTTCAAAGGTCGGTAAATATTAGTGAGCAAATACATCTTTACCACAAGGGAAAACAATCCTAAAATCTCACAAACAGCCACATTTTTGAATAGCGTTTTGATTACATTATATAATCTTTAAGTTTATTCCAAACCAAATCCCGTTTAATTATTGAAAATGATTTAGACAGGGAAATATAGTGAAAATACGAAACTATGATGTAAAAATTGACGAAGTCATCTTTAAGGTACAAAATAATTGTTACAAATTATTCATTTGGAGAGCTGTTGATTCGATCTGCTTTATATACAGATTTAAAGCAGTTTTTAAGTTTATAATTGAAATGGAAAGAAATGATTAAGCAAAAAAAACTAATTACAAATGACGCGATACGAACAACAATGCATTGCTGTCTGTTCAAATAACCGTACAAATGTTTCTATAATTATTAACCTGAAATTGAAAGAAGAATAAGAACATATAATTATATATATGTATAACAAAATAAATCGTTGCGACAGTCGCTAAGTGTTTGAGGCTTGTTGTCCTATCCCGTGTCGGAATACCAACAAAATATACTAACCAATTTTACACCAATTTGATTTGAATACTCATAATTAGAACAATCTCTTGAGTCAGCCAGTTACAAATAAAACACTGGTGAGCACTATAATAGTAGAACTTGTATAATAATTTAACAAATATTGCAAGACGGTAAAGTTACTGAGCCATGGTTATATTTAAAAACGAGCGGGTATTTGTAAAGGGACAACTAATTTTGAATACAACCTAATTGGATTACGAGGATAGCGTCACATAATGCTAATAATGGTAAGCCTTACAAATATATCTCGACGCCCACGCCCTTTATCAAACTTGACAGAACCTCAAACTTTACGTATCAAAACTTATTTATTAGTCAAGTTTCATATAAACTGGATAAGTAACTTTATTAGCTGAAGCCTGGAGGAAGATCCGGGGACACAATACATTGGTTAATTTGCATTTTGCCAAAATTTTGTATACATGACTTGGTACATATCTTACAATGTTGTAATACATGATTTTAACATTATTTCCTACATTTTGAACATAATGGTTTCTTTGATTTGATCTTTGTTAGCCAAATATATATTTATCATAACATTATAAGTAATATTATATAAAGTTTAGTCATCTCGTCATGGATGTCCACAGCTGGACATAGGCCTTACAAAATGATGTCCACAAGGCCCAATCTTGCGCTTGCCCAACCTGGCTCCAGCGGCTACCGACGACCCTCCTTATATCGTCGGTCCACCGTGTAGGGGGTCTTCCTACACTGCGTCGTCCGGTGCAGGGTTGCCACTCCAACACCTTCGGGCCCCAATGTCCATCGGTTCGTGGGACTATGTGCCCCGCCCATTGCCACTTCAGGTTCGCGAT
Organism: Elymnias hypermnestra; assembly: GCA_015832385.1. NCBI lineage: Eukaryota > Metazoa > Arthropoda > Insecta > Lepidoptera > Nymphalidae > Elymnias > Elymnias hypermnestra. The sequence continues at coordinate 690,236 of JACTOM010000033.1, forward strand.
TTGTAGGGCTATGTCGGTGACTTTGGTTCTGCTACGGATCTCCTCATTTCTGATTTGATCGCGTAGAGAAACTCCGAGCATAGCCCTCTCCATCGCACGCTGAGTGCTTCTGAACTTCCTTATGAGGCCCATAGTCAGCGATTACGTTTCCGATCCGTAGGTAAACACTGGCAACAAGCACTGTTCGAAGACGGAAGACATTTTCGCCCAATATCCCTCAGTGCCTGAAGTTAGACTTCAGACACTGAGGAAAATGTCTTCAGGATATTCCCAAACGCTGCCAGGTATGTACGAGTATACTCATCAACAATTTCGAGTGCCGAGTTCTCAACGATGACTGGGTGGAGCGGAACATGGTTATTGGACATAACTTTCGACTTATCCATGTTCATTTTAAAGCCCACCTGTCGAGAAGCTCTGTTGAGGTCATCGAGCATTGCATTAAGATCTTCCAGAGTCTCTACCATAACGTCATCGGCAAACCGCAGATGAGTGATGTACTCGCCATTGATGTTGATGCCCAGTCCGTTCCACTGCATAAGCTTAAAGAGATCTTCCAACACCGCAGTAAAGAGCTTCGGACAAATAACATCTCCCTGTCGCACTCCACGCTGCAGTTGGATAGACTCTGTGCTTTGGTTCTGTATACGGACTGACATAGTGTTAAAAGTTTAGCCACCTGCTGAGAAAATATTACTGTAAGTATTAACAGTGTGTCGAATCAAATTGATTTTATAATGTCATATAAAAATAGATGAAATAAGGGATTTTATTCGAAACGTGAGATAAAAGGTTATAAAGTTGGAGGTTTATTTATTCTAAGAGACTGTTAACATAAATTTACATATTTATAGAGAAAAAGGTAGATTGAAGATAGTATAGCCAGTTAATATATATACATATTTGATTGACACTGACATATTTGTTCCGTAAACCTTATTCTATACAATATGGTGAACCAAATAAATGTTTCTTTTACATTTTTCCCTTTCATGAAGATATGTGAAGACGCGATTCGTTTAAATAATAAATTTATAAACGAGACGCGATCTCATACATTCAATGAATCGGATGTTATATGATACGTCAATACGCAAAATTGTGAATGGTATTCCCCGTATTTAGTTAAGTATTGCATTTGTGAAAGGAACGAAAGATGAGGCTTTTAATTTCAAAACATTTTTAGGTTTTTTTACTTAGAAATATAAATGTGTATTGAGTTATGTAACCTTTAAAGCATGTAACAGTTTATTAACTACACGCTTGCCGCCTAATTCATAGGAGAAACGTTTATAGAGCGTAGACTTACTGCACCACACCAAACATCCAGGAATTGGTCCCTACCTAATATTTGTTGCAGGTACATTAAGTTTTATTAGACAGAAATGGAAAATTCACCTTATACTAACCCCTTACAACCATTTATTGTATAAACTGCCTGCCTCGTTGGTCTAGTGGTTAGCATGTTGGACTACAGACTGTGAGGTCCTGGGATCGAGTCCTGGGTCGGATCAATTCTAAATAGATATTGAGTTTTCTATTAAGATTTTCTCAATATTTGCCCGAAGTTAGGAAAAATTTGGCGGTGTAATCAACCCGCGTGCCTCGGAGAGCACGTTAAGCCATCGGTCCTACGCCTGATCTCTCTCCGGTCGTGTCGGATTGCAGTCACATCGGATTATGAAAGCGAAGAAATAGAGTGTGCACTTATGTACTATGCCTGCCAATCCGCAGTGGAGCAGTCTGTGCCCAGGTGTAGGACATTAATGGGGTGCTACTTACCTTACATACTTATTGTATAAACAACGCCTGATTTGAAAATAGTTAAACATTAATATGTTGTACCTTGTTTTATATGTATACTAGCAATGCCGATACCGATCTCGTGGCAGTGGAAAGTCTACTAAGTGAGCCTATAGATTTATTTTCATTAACATAAAAGTTGTATTTTACTTAGTATTTCATTACTTCCTTTCAGATTATTAGATACACACTTACATTAATGATCTAATCTACTCATATATACAGATTTTACTTTGCAACGAATATATGTATATCTAACTATTACATTTTAAAATTCGTAACAACGTGTAATGTCCGACTTTAGCAAATTATTCTACAGGCATTGAATTTAAATCAGTCCAGCAATCCTTAGCTAGATTATTATAAATTGTTAAAAATAAAGACAAAAATTCAAAATGCAAAACTTGCTTCTATAATATTAGAGAGGAGATTTATTTGTAATACTTTATGATCTCTGAATTGCCCTATACCCGACATTTGACAATCTGGAGCTCGACTAATAAATTCATATGAAATGAAATGAAATGAAATGAAATGAAATGAAATGAAATGAAATCTTTATTTGCGAATATGGGTCATATACATAGGTGGAGTAATTATAGTTGATCCATCATATCCTACTGTAATTACAGCGTGCAAATATTTGTATGGATTACAATATATTTTTAGATTATACGAGTATGTCAAATTTAAGATTTATTTTTTTATAATATGTCCAATTTAATAATAATTATTAGGTATAATATAATATTGAGATTATGGGGTAGGTATTAAAAATTAAGTTTTTAAAGCTTCGATCTGTTTAATTTTAAGCACTAAAAAATTCGGACATAGAGTAAAATGCTTTATCACACAACCATCGAAAGAGGCATTTTTTAAATGAGAGTTTATCCGGTAACTTCAACGACGATACAATTTTGTTGTGAATTTTTATACACATGGCATTTGGCGACTTGTAGCTTTGCGTTAGACGATACCTGGGGAGACAGAGATGCCCGCGTTTCTTTTCTGTAATGTGATATTGCGCTAAATCTTCGTATTTGTCAAAATATGCCATATGCTTATTTACAAAAATCGCCACTTCATATATATACAGACAATATAATGTTAGCAGATTATATTTCTTAAAAAGTGGTCTACAGGACTGATTTGGTCTTATAAGAAACATACCTCTAAGACATTTCTTCTGTATTATAAATAGCCTATTTATTTCTGTCGAACATCCCCAAATAACTATTCCGTAACGTAACACGGAAACAACGTAGCCATGATAAGCAGCTAGGGTCGCATCCAAAGATACTGTTTGTCTTAGGCGACGCAAGGGATAAACAAACTTATTTATTTTTTTACAGGTTTCATCAGTATGTATTTTCCAATCGCAATGCTCGTCAAAATTGATACCTAAAAATTTGGTTTGTTTAATATCTTAATATCTTTTGAATGGTATCATAATATCTTTTGAATGGAATGTATGATGTTAATAATTTAAAAAGTATTTTACAGATATTGAAACGGTTTTTAATGAAATATCATTTAATAGGGTAGGGATTAATACAGAGGTATGAATAATATGCTTTGATTATTGTTGGCACTATTATTAACTTTTAAAATTCAAAAAACTGTTAGAGTTTCGTAGACTTTTTTGTAGATATTAATACGTTCTATAATACTATAGAACATATTTTTAGTTTTATCATCAACAGTTTCCGCAGCGCACGCGATGACAGATTTATTAGTCACACCTTGGGTTACGTTAATGAGTTTTTGATTAGGAATTCCTATATTTTTTTAAAGTTATTTAGCCTATAGTTGAAATGGAGCTTTCTAATCGTGAATAAATTTTTGAAATCGGTCTAGTAGTTTTGGAGTGATAACGTTACATACATACATTATTTACATACATACAAAAACACAAAAGTTTCCTTTATTATTTATTATTAAAGAGTTTAAGTATAACGAAAGCAATAGCTTTTAGCTACCTTTAATATAGTTGTATGCGATGTGAAAAATCACTTTACCATAGGCATAATGTCGATTACATGTCGACCCTTACTGAATAGACCCTTGTAACACAATGGCCAATTCAGTCTAAAGGCACTATACAAGTTTTCATCATTAATATACCTTTAAGCTACACATTACATGATGGCTTATAGCTATCCATTATACCCTGAAAATATTCGGACAAATCCTCCATAACTGCAATCAAATTTATGGAATATAAGATATATTTCTACTCTATATACTAGCTCACATTCTCACCATGTCATTTTAAGTTGATGAAATTTTCAATCGTTAATAAAATACTTCATTATTGACGATTTTAGTTCAATAACTTTTATTCAATAACTTCAATTTATGTTCTTTTTATGTGAAAAATTGTATTGAAAAAGGTTTATAGATTTCTGTTTAAGTAAGTATAAATTCGTAAGTGGAGTGGGTATTGTTTTCCTTTTTTTATTTTATGGTTTAAGAGATTTATTTTTCTGCTTCAAAAAGAATTACAATTCACTTATTTGAAACAACACATTACAATGTTTATCAATAATTTACACTACGAACGCGCGTGCGAGTAGTTTTGTACCATAATAACAAAAACATGTTCGATATGTCGAACGCTACAGAGATGTGTGTCGACTAGAGGTGCTTTACAGGCGATTGAAAGTTATATTGGATTTATTTTATTATTATTTTATATGAAAATCGTTAGGAATAAGTAGTAATTATTTTTCATTTTGTAAATGTGTCTTAAGGAGTTTTTTATAATTGTAAATACTTTCACATTCCTTAATATTACTTGGATTGTTATATATTTGTACACTTTCAAAGGTGATATTTTTCTTTCGATAGTTAGTTCTTGGTTGGCCTAAAATGATATCATTAGCACTTCGAAGTCTTTTTAAAATTTAGTATTTTTTTTCTTTATTAAAGATAAATTTGTATGGATTTCCCTGTGTAATATTTTTCGAATTAGGAGACATGTTAAGTATTTGTAGGTTGTTGTTGTATTCATTAATTTTGTTTCTTTGTATACTTTAACTGTTGGAGTCAAAAAATCGTAATGGAATATACTTTAATCAATTTGTTTTGGGTTATTTGCAATAATTTGATGTTAGTTTTTGCAGCTGAGCCCCAAAATTTGGATGAGGTAGTCAATGTGTGGCTTGACTAGTGAGTTGTGTATAATATAACGTGCTTTGGGGGCAGACATCTCACTATACTGCGCAGCAATTCCAGTTAAGGATCTCAACTTTGTTTTTTTTTTACGTGTAAAAAATTTTACGTGTAATATATTAGTTTCAAGGGTAAAGGGATCTTATTCCATACTTACTTGACTAATAGATTTTGATTAAATTAACAAAAGAGTGGATTTAGTACGTCACGATTTATTGAATTTATTCTAATTCCGAAAAGAAAAATTTTTCAACGCATAAATACTCGTATACCGCAAAGTGGATTGAACTTCCAGTAGTTGATATATAGAATAATGTAGTAGATTAGTAATTGTACTTTATTATTTTTGCACGTTGTATTCTGCTTAACTTAAAGCCTTGATTATTTCTTCAAAGAATTTTATATATCTGTTATCAGTTTAGTATCCTGCTAAGTTTTAAAAAAAACTTGCTGAGCTTGTGGGATTTTGATTGATTGATTACTTACTTATCCGGAGGTAACCCCCAATAAAGTTTTGAAGGGTCTCGTATAATGTACGAAACTTATCTGTAAAATTATTTATATTTTTTAATAGTATCTTTATTCACAATTTCATAAATAAAAGGAAGATTTAACACAAATACCAACAGCGTTGGTGCTATCGGAGCACAGGTCAAATTAGAAAAGGATTAGATATAATTAGACATGACAAACGGTAGCTTATAATTAGAATAGAGATGAAATTAAAGGAGTTGCTAATTTAATTTCACTTAGCGAGATTAATTTTCTTGTTAAGTTCGGGACAAGGTGTCAGGGCTAATTTAGAAATGGGAGCCTCGTCACAGGACCGCGATTGACGTCAAATTTACGACTTGAACGTAAACAATCACAAACTACAAGAAAAGCTTTTAAAAGCGATATATTCAAAAGCTCGTTCTGTTCCGCAATTGCCTGATATAGATTTATTGAATTATCCGTTTTATATTATAATTGGCCTAGTATACGTTACTATGCTGTATAGTTATTGAATTCCTAACTATTAGTTCACACTCTTACTATATAACATCTTGTACGAATCTTCAATCGTCAATTCGTTCGTTGATACATGATCACGTTTTTGTATCGGGTGACACTATTGAGATTTGGCGTGACATATTATGGGATTGACAGCTGAGCTGTATATTTGATAACGTGAAGTGGCACCCGATACAAAAACGTGATCATGTATCAACGAACGAAACGAAACGTAACGAAAAGTATTTATTGACGATTGAAGATTCGTACAAGATATTATCCGTCCATATTATAGTCCGTACTCCTCCGAATATTCTGGACCGATATTAATCTTTTCTTGCATTTGTTTTGAGATGGATTCAAGAATTTCGAAGATTGATATTTGGATCCGATAAATATAGCTTTTCCCCATATATCCACGGGATCAGGAAATTTTCAGGTGACAGCGCTGGGAACAGCTAACTCTCTCTATTTATTTCATATTTCCCATTAAACCATGAAAGCGACTGTTTATTCAAACATGATAATCTCTCATCCTATCAGTTGGGTTTAGAAAATTCTTTTTGTAGTAAAAATAGCAGTCAATAAGGAAAAGAATCCGGTAATCAGGAAGGAAGCTATAAGGGAATAGGAAGTTTGCGATCCGAGGAAATGAAACGAGTTTTTAATAATTTCATGTAAAACAATCGGGGTACATTAAACTATATTTAAATTGACGGCCTCGCTGGTGCTTTGGTGAGAGTATTTGCTTCGCTAGCGGAGATCCTAGGTTCGATTCAGATAAGACAAATTTAGGACATTGGATTTTCTAATTTATCGGAGTCGGGGCTCATAAAATATTATTGCTTAGAATATTTCTCAAGGTAAAATAATCTTATTAAATTCATTCGTTTGTGCTGCATTCAAATATAATACATTCGGGATTATTATGACAGCCTCGCTGGTTGAATTTAATTTATCGAAATTAAGGGAATTACATTTATAATTTATGTGAGTCTAGCTTAGTTTTTATTTATGTAAGACGCCTCGGTCACGGCTAGTTATCACCCTACCAACAAAGCAAAACTGTTGCTTTTCGGTACGATGCTGTGCAGAAACCATATGAGATGAATGTTAGCTTCCATCTTAGACCATATCATCATTTACCATCACGTAAGATGACAGTAAAACGCTAATCAGTTGGCAATTTATAGAAATAAAGTAATCGTTTATTAACAACAATTTGCCGCCACAACGTTATAACAACCTGAAATTTATTTCCATCTCCGGAAATATAAAATAAAGAAGGTAGAAATACCAAAGTTAGATGTACTTTTATATTAAGGGTGGCACTTTAGCGTAAAGCTCTCAAATATTTATGGCAGTAGATTACTCTTTCCGCAATCACACACCATTAAAAGCTTTTAAAAGGTTTTTAAGACCTAAAATAATATCGAGTATCGGAAGTTCCACATTCCAATTAGAAAAATCAACTGGAAATTCATTTGTATGTCTATAATAATGAATTCTATAAATTGCGTAAAGATCCTCCTTTAGCTTAAAGCATGCATAATTTTTTAAACATCCTTCTTTGTGTTAGAAGATTATTTTATTCATAATATTAGTTCACACTTTCCCTAAAAAATTATATATTGTAAGTAGGTAAGTAAAAGCCCATTAACGTCCCACAGCTGGGTACAGATCTCATCACTCATAGGAGGGAGGGTTTTTAGAACATAAACTCACGACGTTGCTCCACTGCGGGTTGGCAGGCATAGAAAGAAAGAAAGAAAGAAAAGAAAGAAAAAGAACTTTATTCTGCATTGTATGTAGGAGGAAAACAATCTAAGAAATAAATGACTAACACCATATCTATATCTATAAAAATAAAATAATATTAAAAAATAACTTAAAAACTAGCTACAACGCAGAAAAGGTCTGCAGCTCAGCATAAAAGCCGTGCATCCGGCTGCAGCCCGACGCACGACGCTGATTTTCAGCTGCAGCCTATAAAATGACGCCACGGATGCGCAACTGAGTTTCTTTAGAGTTTTTTTTTTTAACATTCGTGTCCAAATGAATACATTAAAATTAAAACAGTAACATTTAAATAATAATGTGTATAAATATATATATATATGTATAAGAATATAAATATGTTTATAAATTAATTATTACACAAATTATAACAATCAGCCGCCAGCAGCGATCCTACAGGAATGAATACTCTGCTACCAAATTTTCTGTTTCTTTTTGTTTGTTGCTAAGAAATGTTTTTAACTGATTTTTAAAGCTAGTTTTAGAATTTAAATTTTTATACGGCGGAGGAATATTATTCCAACATTTGGTAGCAGAGTATTTGAAAGAGCCCCTAAAAGCAGCAGTGCGGTGAGCGGGCATGCTAAGTGTTTCGCAATTTCTCAGCCGATCCGACCTTACCCACCGTAATTTATTAAAAAGATATATAGGTTTACCATACTTTATAACACCATAAAGTAAAACTGCAAGATGAAGTTTTCTTCTGGGTCTCATTTTTAATAAATTATGTTCATTAAGGTATGGTGTAACATGATTACGTGGGCGAATGTCAAAACAATAGCGCGCACATGCGTTTTGGACACGCTGTATGATTCTCTTAGTTCTCGATAACAGTCTTGGTCCAATTATAATGTCAGCATAATTTAATTTAGAGAGAACTAATGATTCTGTTATTCTGATGCGCAATTCCTGTGAAATGTACTTACGTATTCTATAAAGTATTTTCAACCGATAAAAACAGTTGCGTACTGTCGCTGCTACATGACTCTCAAATCTTAGTTGGAAACGAGTACACTCATAGCACACGAGTGCACTCTCTATTTTTTTACCCTCGTAGTCTGATACGACCGGAGAGAGAACAGGAGCAGGACTGACGGCTAAACGTGCTCTCTGAGGGACGGGGGTGGTGTACAGCGCCAACTTCCCAACTTCTGGCAAATATTGAGAAAATCTTAATAGAAAACTCAATATCGGCTTTCGTATTGACGTGACCCGGGATTCGATCCCAGGACCTTATATCTGTAGCCGAAAATGTTAACAACTAGACAAATGAGACACTCATCCACTTGCATTGTGATATTCTTAAAATTTCGATTTTTATATCACCCCGTTTATTAACCTGGGCCATCGTACTTTTAAATCTATTAAAACACGATGCTTAATAATATACCATTAGTGCAAAAGGTAGTACAATAATAAATAATTTATCTTTGAAGCACTATGCTGTGCAAGAACCACAAGAGTACAATTACCTCTAATTAAATAACTTAACTTTTTTATGTTGCTTGTTTCTTAAGAAGTACAATTAAATTTCTTCAACGTATTTTTTTTTAATACAACAGCAAAAATTTGGCCCAAAGTTTATGAGGAGAAGCCTCGGAGTAACAATTCATATTCGTGGCACGATCGACAATATCTTCGCGCCTAAGAAAAGAGCACTCACAATATTATCTCAAAGTAAAAGAGGTTTTTAATCTCGGATAAAGTTTCTTTTTTCTTTTTCCCACAGCAATATTTCCGTGTTTTATAGTTAGCTCATTCATCTACAGATAACTTATCAGTTAAACCGTTTACACATGTCGCTGTTTTGGATCAATAATAAAATATATAAGAATAAGCTACGGGCACAGTAGAATCCACAAGAAAATTATTTCGTATGAAAATACAGTTTTTTAACCGTAACGACTGGCTGTATGTTCTTGCAGTTAGTAACCAGTATCTTCCCCGGATTTTTGCTATTGTAAATAGTTTATGATATTTTCATATATCGATTAGTAACACCACAATCATCTAACCTTTTTTATGTAAACAAGGTTCCATTTAAATATAACGATCATATAATAGAAAAGGGATAGTTCCCAATGATCACTTAATAAAAATGTTTTACATCTAAACTAATATTATAAAGAGGAAAAATTTGTGTTTTTGTGTGAATGTAAGTGTGTAAGTTTGTTACATTTTCATATATTTCTTCACCATTTGAAAGCTGTATTTTCACTGAGCGACGTAGGCTATATTACTTTCTCAAAAAAAAATAGGGATTCCAACGTAGATGTTACTTTACAAACAATATATGTATATATTGTAAAGTAATGATTAGAACGTAAGTGTGTATCTAATAATCTGAAAGGAAGTAATTCAAAATTAAGTCAAATAAAACTTTATTTTAACGAAAATAAATCAATAGTCCGATTTGGTAGATTTTCCACTGACACAAGTTCGGTATCTACGAGGGTGTAATCGCGAGGTATGGCTAGTATTTTTATAAATTTGTCCATTATGTTATAATATTATTACATTAAAATCCAACTATGCTATTAATAGCACTTCTGAAACGTCAAATATTTTTTCACACACGAGGATTTCTTCGGGTGTCTGAGAAGAACCCACAACAAATTCAATCGTACAAGTACCCACAACAAATCTTAAAGTCTGTGCTCCGTAAAAAATATTTCACTCCCGACGCTGTGCTTTGGAGTAAAAATTTAAAATGTATAAAAGTTTTCATAAGCAGGGGATTTAGAGAATATTATTAAAATATGAGATGTTCTTTTGCATCGTGTTAATTTGCTTTTATCTGAGATAAAAAAGCTGTTAACGGGTTCTACTTACAGCTTAGAAAAATTCATTTCACAGACTATTCTTCAAGAATCTTTTATTTATGTGCATGTTTTGTTTTCACCCTTGAGAGTATAGGGCGAAACAACATATAATAGCAAAGATGAAAGTAGTGTAAGTATTATTTATGAGATTTCTCTCTTTCTTCTGGATTTATCTAGTAAAATGCATAAATAATACCTAGATGTTCTCTACAGTTAAAAGTTACTCGTTCAACTTTCTCAGTGATATATTTCAAGATCACTCTTACACTTTCATTACGAACAATTTTTTATTATTCCAAGCGGTTTAGAATACAATCACGTCGTAATATGTCAGATACAATCCTATTACTTTTGTACTTGTGTTTCTGGTACCTCTATTATTCTTGATACTTATCTGAATAACAACCAATTATCAGTCATAATAAAACCAAGTGCTATGAGAATTTATCTCTCGAGACTTTATTGAACTTAACATACATATGATACATATGACTTATCACGATATCTCTGGAACCATAAGGCGTGGAGACTTGAAATTTTGTAGGATTATTTCTTTTGCCGAGTAGAGGTCAGCTAAGAAGGGATTTTACGGAATTCCACCCGCAACGGGGGTGTTGGGGGTGTTAACTATTGACTCATCTCGATATCTCTGCTACCATAAGGTAAAGAGACTTGAAATTTGGTAGGAATATTCTTTTGCCGAGTAGAGGTCATGTTTCTTATTTCGGTTATACATATGTTTCTTATTTGTAAAACAATTTGCCTAAATTAATCAAAATGCTACCCAAAACACATTCCACGCAGACGAAGTCGCGAGTTAAGCTAGTATATATATAAGATATATCCAGGTCCATCCCTTAACACATGACGATATCTCTGAGACCATAAGGCGTAGAGACTTGAAATTTGGTAGGAATACTCCTTTTGCCAAGTAGAGGGCAGTTAAGAACGGAATTTACGAAATTTCACCCGCGAGGAGGATTGTGGGGTTGTTAACTATTGACTCATCACGATATCTCTGGAATCATAAGGCGTAGAAACTTGAAATTTGGTAAGAATATTCCTTTTGCCGAGTAGAGGTCATGTTTCTTATTTGTAAACCAAAATGCCTAAATTAATGAAATTGCTAACCAAAAAACATTCCACGTAGGAAGTTGCAGGTTCAGCTAGTGTTAATATAATATAATATCATAAAGTAGAAGAGTTTATTTCTTTGAATGATCGTACTAATCTTAGGAACAATTTGTCCGAATTAAAAAAAAAAACAACTTTTATTATTGGATAGCCCGTTTATCGAGGAAAGCAATTTATTATCAACAGAAACGTAGCATCGATAATAAATGTTGCAAAAATGGCGAGAATTTAGTCTATTTTAACATTTACAATGCATGTGTTGCGTAAACGATTAAGGTTATGCTATAAACATCTTAAGATATTCTAAAAAAATTAAAAGTGCGTGTGTAGAAAATAAACATGTTATAATGGAAACTTCTTTGGCAAATAAATTTTTAAGTCTTGTTTATTTTTATACAAATGTAAATTTAGATTTCCGAGACTTAAAGGGAAGTAAAGAAGAAGATACCTTAGGAATTTAATTATCCTTATTAATTTTCGTCACTTATAATACTTTTAGTATTATAAGTGACGAAAATTTATACAAATAATTTGAATTAAATTAAATTTAATTGAAGTCTCAAATGACGAATTGTTAATAAAAATGCCACGTGCTTTTTGTCAATATTAGAAATTATTAATTAAATTTTGTTTTTCAATTTAAAATTTAGAAAAGAGTATTTATGAAATATTTTTATTTTATGAAAAATAGTATTTTAAATTATTAAATGACCAGTGGCAAATTAAAATGTGACATGTTATTTGTAAATATTAAAACTACCTAACCTTCAAACGAATTAGCATAAAAAACGCTGCAGATCTTCGTGGCGCTAATCACGCATTTCATCCGTAAAAAATGTACTCTCATGCGCCAAAAGAAGTTTAATTTCAAAAAGTCCGCTTATAGTATATGTTTATCATTTAAGGTTGACTCATCATATACTATTTTTATGGGAATCAAATTTATTATCTCTCTATTGTGAGGCAGACGTAGTAATTACTTAATCTTATTAATTTAGATTAATTAGTTAATCTATACATACGTTTCACCAAAATTTATATGTCCTAGCAAAATTGCATGCAATATGCAACTAATGAAGCTTTTGACGCCCGAGTGAAGTCAAATGAATCAATTAAATCAATGACCTCCGACGAAAAGCTACATATATAAATATCTAGTATTATTCGTTAAATTGTTTCGGTAAAACTCCAGAACAGCTGGACTGGTTTGCCTAATTTTGGTGTTGAATTATTTGTGGAAGTCCAGGTCAATTAAAGGTTGCGTTAAAATAAAAAAATTGCTAGTAATATAGTAAAAACAACAATTTCACTTGCCTTATAAAAACTCCTACCTGTCCCACATCTGTTGGTCATCCTGTCGTTTAGAATAAAAATAAATTTAAAAGTCATACAGAAATCAATTTAAATTAAAAAGTGAAGTTCTTTATTTAATTTTTTTTTTGTTTTTGACTGTCAGAAGTATGATCAAACGTTGTTCAGACATCAAATTACATTTAAAAGAATATTTTTGTTTTTCTTCCAAAAATTTCTGGTCGTAAATATAATATTTTACGTACTTTTTCGGGAATGTGAGCGTTTTTTATTAAGAATTCTTTTTGTCCCGATTAAGTTTTTATACATTGTAACCTACAAATTGATAAACTCATAAATATATATGTACGTAATAACTTTTTCATTTGTATGGGCCGAAATCATTAGTGACTGTTGAATTATTCAGAAAAAAGGATATTTAATGCATATATTTATCTATGGAATTTATTACACGGTCGAGCAAATGATAACAGAACCGTGAAAATGTTTGCTTTCATTTTTTCAGAAAAACATAATTGAATATGCTTATAGGCGGGATGAATTGACGCGCGTAAAATTTTTAATTCATTTATTGTCAATATGGAGGATGTTGGAGCTTTCTTTTAAGAGTTGATGTAACTTCTGTGGCAGAAAAATCCCCTCCCCCTAAAAATAAACAAAGAATTAAATAAAATAAAGGTATTATCAAAATAAAAGAATTTAATACTAATCTAATCGTATATTATCATCGATTGTACAGAGTAAAAGTATCAGAGTTAGTGTATATGATGTGTACACGAAACAAATCGTTATGTAGTCACTAAAGAATAATTCACATTTATAAATATGCATATCGATAAACCAATATCATTTATATATTAATATACCAGCTAATCCACAAGGATTTAGCTGTCACATAGTGTATCAGTATCGCGATTTTTTCGGACTATTTGACGCACTCTTTCTTAAAAAATCACCATAATAATTGGGTGCGATCTATGGGCCGAAATGATAATATAGATATTTCTTCCCGTGCTCTTTATAAATACCTCGTTATGCGGAGTAATTCTAAGGCGTGTAGCCATTTAATTCACTGGATAACCACCGAACAACATGGATGGTCGAAGTCCCAAACCCTCCCTGTTGTTACTAAAACAAGATATTTTTAATTGTGACATAGCTAAATTTACCTTGAGTATCTTGTACGTATTATACTCGTATAAAGTGAGCAATACTAAATTTATATACAAATCCTTTGTTTGATCTTCTTGAAGGTTAAGGCGGGTTAATTATACAAACTCACCTTATTGATAATAACGCTATTATTAGATATACTATAAAGTAATTACACAACATAGTTAATCACCGACTTGTCATTACGTCAATAGTTAACCAGATTTGAAATCCTTCAAAACCATCATCTATATAATGTTCAGTTTTGTCTTAAGATAGTATGAAATCTAATTATCGGATAATCATATGACAATAAATATGTAATAGTTAGAAATAAACTAAATTTAACAGTTTCAGTTACATAATGAAAGATGTATAAATTGTATTAAAGAATTGGAGATATAAACATATACATACAGATTACAGATACAACGGCAGGATTGGTCTAATGATGAGCTTATTGTGCTATAGATTATGTGCTTGTTGAAAAATATTAAAGAAAATTGAGTTATCTTTCAAAACTAGTGATTTTGTTTTCAATATTTATAGTACATTTCATTTGTAAGGTAAATGATAAATACAGACGAGCTGACGGTCAAAAGCTCAATGTTTAATGAGAACTAATCGTTTTACAAAGCAGAGAGTTCCTTTGACTTCTGACTCGTTTTAAATACAATTTCTCCCCTGTGCAGTTTAAAAAGTTCTATATTTTCTTTATTGATTCCGACTATATTAAGGCTCGATTTTAATTTCACATAATAGCAAGTGATTACATAGTATTAGAGAGTTATAGATTATTGATTTTGTTGTGTTTTCAAAATAAATTCCGTGTTGTTAATAGTCAGTATGTATTACGGTTGTACACCGTACTATATATCCTATAAACTGAAAGAATAGACAATTAAAGCCATAGCTAACCAATAAAAATGTGTAATCTACGTGAAATTTAACATAAGGAAAAAACTTAATTATAATACAATAAAAAAATATATATATACATGTTCAATATATTGATTTTATCGTCCTTTATAAAAAAGAAAGTTATTATATTAGATATACTCGTATTACGAACATTTCAGTAGATTTATAAGAGAGGAATATCTCAGTTAGCATTGTTTATTTATTTATTTAGATTAAAATATATTAGAATTATGATAATAAAATATATATGTCATTTCAGGTGCATTAAATGACTTTAGAGTGATGTGAAAAGAAAGGAAAACAAAATGAAAACATGCAAATAAAATAAAACTATGAGTTTCATGAATCACTTCATCTATTGCTCATAACGACATTAAATTCCAATTAGTCGTTTTTGAGTTTATTGCAAACAGACAGGCAGATGTGGCAGACTATTTACCAATAAGTTTTAGTTTAGTATTTAAGGATAACTATATTAAGACGGATGTCTTAGTTCCATTGAATCTTATTATTAAGATCGCTCTTAATTATAAGTATTAAGGTTTCCTTTCAGGAGAAGCTTGATTGAAACACCTAAATAACTTAATTGAATTTAAGTATTTTGTTAAGTAATGGAATTTAACTAATTAAGGTATCGAATGCCATTTAAAGCTTGGAATATTAAATTTACTAAGACGTTTAATTGTTAAGTAAATAAGTGACTAAGATGAAATCAAAAATTCTTTATTTAAGCAGCTACTCTACGTTACATTGCACTTATTTTTATATTATTTCCAATGTACCACTGATTACAAAATTCAAGAGCAACTTAAGATCTATAGTTACAAGAGTTTTTTCTTGAGCCCTGTTCTGATGAGAACCCATAACAAACTCAGTTGGGTACTCCTTTTTATATATATTTTTATTGCTGAATGTTTGGTGTTTGACTGTGATCTTAAGTGTCATAGAGTCTAAGATAGAAGCGCGATAACCAGGTAAATTACTGATTAATGGGGGCATTTTTTTGGGCGCGACTTTGATAGTAAGGTAACAAGTTACAGAGGAAGCCTCCCACCAATCCAAGCTCAGACAAATAAGAAAAAGCAATTTTCTAAATCTTACCTGCCGGAATTCCAACCCAGAATTTCTTCTTGGCGTCAACAAGGTTGACGCCGTTACCTCAATTCAGACAAGAAGACATTGTTTACAAAATATGAATGTAATCAGCCTACAATAACAATTTCAAAAGTCATTATTGTTGACAGGATTCTCCCAGGGCATACTAAAATCGTGAAAACCTCTATTCTTGAATTTACATAACCTTTTTCGGTTTAGAAATACAAACCGTATCGTGTTTGGTCTCCAAAGAAATCGGATTGTGTAGATCAAATTCTAGTAAGTGGCTTAAGGTATATATGACATTTCCCTAAGCGAAATTTATTTACTTTTGCCTGAAATATTTTACCTCCGGAGGAAAATAGCTAACTTAAAATGATATGTTTATATTTTGAACAACGCTATATATAAAAAAATATATACTGGTCGTGCTCACTGCTACTCATCGTGATTTTCTCTTCGTATCAGGTTGTGACATCTTTGCCGACCGGTAGCTATATGGATTGCCTAACTGGCTTTGGTATTCAGCTGTTCCACAATCGGACCATCGTTTCAACCTTATATTCGTAACTACAGCACAGTACTTAATAGGGTACCGCAGGAGTAAGAAAGGCTAAATTACCAAACTAGCAATACCTTCTTCTGAAAATGTAAAGTTGTCAATTGAAATGCAGAAACTTTTTCTAAATACCAACTTTATTTGTAAGGGGCATCTATATATCCAAAATGATGACCACAGTTTGTTTCAATATGTACTGAAAATCGATCGAAAACATTGACTAGATAGGCTCTAATCACGACGCGAATTACGGATTCGCGTCGTGGTTAGAGCCTAAAAAGAATATGTGTTGCGATTAAAAAACGGGAGTTGAGGGTAGGAGTATTAAAAATACTTTACGATCTAATCTCAGACCTACCAAATATATATGTCGGAGTGCAGTAGTCTGTGGAACGCTGGCGCCATCTATCTATCGGTGTGGGACAGAGTCAATTGTCAAACCGACTCGCGTCCTCGTTAGTTCTCGAGTGACGGTCCGCCAGAGCGGTCGACTGTTGTAACTGTCAAGTTCCTAGCTATTATTATTAATGAGTTTGTGTAAATTGATATCGGGAATATTAAGTGATTCAACATTATAATCTGAGTTAATTAATAAAGTGTTTGATTGCACCAACATTACCCATCAAGGCCCACAGTATGGAAATTGAATTGTGGATGCCATTCATGACGATGTCGGCGGAGAACCCTACGCCCCTATACTCTATGCTCCTTCTCTCTTTTATTCTCCGACATATACAAAAAATCGGTTTAACCGTCTCATATAAGTTCGCAAACTTATATATTGGTCTAATATAAACAACTGTCTCATTGGTCTAGTGGTTAGCATGTTCGGCCACAGACATGAAGTCCTGAGTTCGAGTCCCGGATCGGGCTAATTCTAAAATCAATATTGAGTTTTTTATTCAGACCGTCTCAGTATTTGCCCGAAGTTGGGAAGTTGGATGTGTGATCCACCGCAGTGCTTCGGAAAGCACGTTAATCCGACGATCCTACACTTGAGTAAGATGTCTACCAAACCGCAGTGGAGCAGCGTGGTGGGTCTATGCTCTAATAACCCTCTCTCCTAGGAGTGAGGAGACCCGTACCCAGCGGTGGGACTTTATAGATAAACCAATATTATTTTTATACTTCTATACTAGCGAGTGTTCAAGGTTTTAGCTGTCACATAGTGTCGCGATATTTTCGGATATTAGACGCACTCTTTCAAGCTCTAAAAACACTCACTCCTATGAGTAAAGAGGCCTGTGCCCAACTGTGGGACGTTAGTGTCCACTAGTTACTAGTTAGTGCTACTTACCTTTTTTGTATAATTTGAGCTGACCTAACAGATTTTGTTCTATCTTAACTATGATTATTGAATTACAATAGGCAAAATTAAATAAAATAATTATTAAAAAACTTACGGTTTATTAAACGACAACATTGTTCGCTATATTTTTGCGTCTTATATGAATAGTCGGTATTCAGAAACATGAAAAGGTAACATGCCACAAACAGCGACTGCCCAAACGATTAATTTATCGACATACATTTGATAATAAATAAAATAAAATATGTTAATTGCTTATTTGCACCGCATTCTTACAATTGCTCAAAATTATGTGAAAGGCCATATAAGGTTATAAATTTTTATTTTTTCTAAAGCGCTAAAAAATTTTACTATAGAGATTCATTTTTTTAAATTTCTGATGTTCCACGCGATTCTTATAAAAGAAAAAATTAGAAAAATTTCCTAATTTTTTTTTATAAGAATTATCCCCTGACTATATACATATACAACATAAAAATCAAAAGTGCGTGCGTACAAAGTATTGAAACCGGAAATGACGAATTGTAAATAAAAATGCCACGTGTTTTTTGTCATTATTAAAAATTATAAATTAAATTTTATTTTTCAATTTAAAATTTAGAAAAAAGAACTTATGAAATATTTTTATTTAAAATTTTGTGAAAAATAGCATATTTAATTATTAAATGACAAGTGGTAAATTGAAATGCCACATGTTAGTTGTAGATACTAAAACTACCTACCTTCAAACGTATTAGCATAGAAAACGCTGCACATCTTCGCGACGTTCATCACGCGTTTCATGTGTAGAGAATTGGCGAAATTGGTCCATTCACGAGTAAATTAGATATACTATAATTTAATAAGTATACTAAGCAGAGGTAATATAAATTTTTGACACAAAAGTTTCAGTCATGCTTTTATTAATTACTGTTTGCCTTATTTCGGAGTTTATCCTCAGGGAGTGTAAATCAAGTAGAGCGTAAGGAATAAATGAAAATGAAGGTTTAAACATTATGAAGGCAACTGCAAACATAGGAGCTAATAATTCAGACGCTACATGCCCATACACGCATACATTATAATTAACATGCAATGCTCCAGCGTAATTTCCTTACAGTCTTGTTTCCTGAAAATTTATAATTAATACTACATTACCTCGGGGAATTGTGGGACATTTTTTTTATATATCTTGTTCCTTTTCGCCCTTTGCCAGGTTTGTGGTTTTAAAATAATGTGCAGTTAAATATACTTTATAATTAATTTACGTTTTCCTTTATAAATAGTTCTGTGATTGGATTATTTTTTTGTATACTTTGATTTAACTCTTATTTAATATTATATTTTGTTTACATTTTAGTTTCCAACTAATCTATATCTGCTCGAGAAAGCTCGAGAAAATTGCACAAGACCGACGCATACTGATATATTGGTGTTTACGTCTTTAATTAAAATAGTGGTCAATATTCACTTTCATTTCCTATTAAAAAAGAACGTTAAATGAATCCAACGTAGGTTTCTCTTCAAAAATAACACTGATTGAAATTGTTTTACATTTATCTAGTCGACAATTGAAATACAATTTCTATCCTTTCAGCGAATTCATGAATTTGGTTATTTAATCATAAAAAAAATCACTGATATACCAATAAAACAAATTTGTAAATGTACAAGTATTTACAGAAGTAGTATTTTCTATAACCTATTAGGAAATACCGTTATAATCAATATGGAAATTAACGTCAATAGACTATTTCAGAAATATTAGAAAGTAACATAAACTCGATTCCGCCATTTTGGGGATTATTACAAACATCTAATTGTTTTTAATATTGCTAGAAATACGAGTAGATAGTCAGACAGTCAAATATCATAAAAACATTTACATAAATTACGTAAAAACTCATTGTTTTTTACATTACAAACGGACAATGCATACTGTACATGGGTATTGTAGAAGTGTTCTTTTATTTATTGCTGACAAGTTAGCGCTTCACAGGAATTTCACCAAATGACAAGTTATGGTACAATCTAAGACGGAAGCGCGAAGATTTGGTAAGAAGTAAATGACCTCTTACATATAATCTTATTTTCACAGCATCGTACAGTATGCACCAGCCCATTAACGTCCCACTGCTGGGTACAGGCCTCCGTACTCATAGGTGAGAGGGATTTTAGAGCATAAACCTACGACGCTGCTCCACCGCGGGTTGGCAGGCATAGTACACAAGGGTCTATCCCATCTCTCTCATAGTCCGATGTAACAGGACTCCAACACGAAGATCATACGCATCGCATCGGGAAGCAAAGGTATTATTTAGAAGCACGACTACGCTGCTAGGGTGGCAACATGCCATGGCCGAAGCATCCCACCAGTCCAGAATCAGACAAATTAGAAAATGTCATTATCCTTTTGTAATTACCCATCTGGAAATCGAACCACGAACCTCTGTTAAAGAAGGGACCGCCATTACACCGGCGAGTCCGTCAATTTATTATTAGTTTCATAGAATTTATTGCGTGGAAAAATTTAGTAAAGATTGTTTTGAATTCCACGTAAAGAAAGCGGAATTTATATTAGACATAAAAACAAAAATGAAATACCCACTGTGGCGTCGAAAATGTAATAGCGTTATAAAAAGATTTCGTCAACAATTGGGACAAAATTTGTTTTCTCGTCAAGAACATTTTATGCAAATGATATCTTACATTATCGTTCCCTAAATAAATCTATCTTAGAAACCTATCTTCACGCTTCAATTTCACGGTATATTTTATACAAAAATACATAATTTTACAAAAATACAAGAAATAAAAACAAACAACATATTACAGAGTATAAAAAGGTTCAGTAATCTTTTGTCGGGTTTAGTATAAACAAGTAGTTTTAATAAGATACTACAATCACATTTATATTTTTCCATATATATTTATTATTATTACAAAGGGAACGTTATATAATTAAAGATAATTTGGAGCTTTTTATACCTGCTTTTTTGGACTTCACTCGAAGTCCATGGAAGCTAAATGTTCCACAATGTTATCTACAAAAGTATTATAAATTTAGGACTACTACTAAATAACTCTTTTAACATAGTTATAATCCGAAATCTTGTACAAACTCTTATTACTTAATTATTGTATCAAATTTATAAGAAAAGAGTAAAAGTCAACAAGCTTTACCACTAAGCCATCATAGATTTAATATTTTAATGACAATTAAATTCCTAACACATTATCTTCTTTTTTCGCTCCCTCTAAGTCTCGGCGATGTAAACTTTTAGATTTGTATAAATATTAACAAAACTTAAAAGTTAGTTTGCCGAAAAAGTTTCACTTCTGACATGTGTACTTTGTACGCACATCATCCTCATACAGACATCGCTTCCCGGACCGCCAAAGCCCGAGCCACCTTCGCACGTCTAGGACCAGTATGGCAATCGCGGAAACTGACCTGAAGGATTAAACTTAAAACCTTCGGGTCCAATGTTAAATCTGTGTTCCTATATGGGTGCAAAACGTGGAAGGTCATCAAGGACATCTCACGCCAAATCTGCGTCAACCGGTGTCTGCGTCGCATCCTCTAATGAAGATCTGCTAGAGAAATGCCATGAGACTTCGATCGTACATAAGATCAAACGGCGAAAGTGGAGATGGATCGGCCATACGCTACGTCGGGATTCCAATCATATACCCAAGCAAGCTTTGGTATGGAATCCTCAAGATAATAGGAATCCTGGCCAATCCCAATGACGTGGAGCAAGGTGAAGCATGATGCTCAAGATGGTTCGCGATGTAAAGTTGCTATGGACGCCATCTGCCCCACCTAGGGGATATAGTACATTAAGTCAAGTAAGTCAAAGTAAATAGCAGCCTTTTCCCGTCTTACTTTTCGACACAGGCCTCCTCACTTAAGGGTTTAAGAATTTATACACACCAGCTTGCTCCATTTCGGGTAGGTAGGCATTGTATCAGAACTTTACACAAAACCTAGTCAAATAACCGAAACCATTCTCATAAATCATTAAAAGGAATAGTCCTCTTTCATTACTTTCAGCTTATTTTACCCAAGGTTTTCTCGAAGAAATCGCTATCTAAAGATAACACCGCCTACTATACTTTTATTTCTCTTATATACAAGTTATTTATATAAGTATTTTAGTGTATATTAAAAACAAATGTGAAATAAAGTATACAAATAAATAAAAACAAATATCTATGGGAAAAAACCATATCAAAATCCGTTCAGTAATCCTTCAGTTTATGGCGAACATTTTATAATATGTAAAGATATGACTATATTAAAAGGTGATGTGTACTTTTATTGATTAATCCGTTTATAATATATAGATAGATTAGGTGAACGCGCTACTTTGTCTCGCGATTTTAAAATGGGGAGTGAGGTTAGGAGTATGAAAAAATACTAAATACCGAATAAATGTAAAAATTTCTTAAAAATCGGTCAAACTCTTTCGAAGTAGTTCGATAATAAACATTATGTGTGAGACGAGAGTTTTTATATATTAGATTAATAAATTACTATAGTGTACTAGACATTGAAAATGAGATTATACAGAGGGATTATCATTTGCTGAGAGAACTTGATGGTCTTGTTTACTCTTATTTCAGATATTATTTAGGTGTCTAGACTGTGTAACTCTCTGCCTGTAATGAGATATTAGTGACAGAGTTGAATCAAGTCAAATGTCAAAAGTTTATGATTAAATTAAAACAACAGCTATATAAATATATTTAACTTAGTAAAAGTTTATTTTAAAGGTAAAAAGAGAAGTAGGAGGCATTCTCACACAGGTTTTATTCTTAAAGGAATGGTTCTGCCAGATCCATTACTTATGTTTGTAAAGAAATTTTCAATTCATTTTATATATATAAGTTATCGCTAACATTCTTACGCTGAGAGAGATTTACATTTTTTTAAGCTTTCAATAGATGGCGACGTACAATTCCTCAACAAATACGAATTAAATATTAATTAATCAAATCAAAATAAAACTGTGTATTAATATATCAAGTGTCTTTCATTAAAAGTTAAAAGAATCTATTTCAACCCAAGTCTATAAATAAAAAAATATTTCGTTAACAATTTAAAACTTAAATAAGATATATGTATGTATAAATAACACACTATATATATAGGGATAGTGTGAACTGATAATAGTAATTGTAAAAATTAAACTCTATATTTGTTGTTGCGTAGACCTTGACACCGACTGGGGCAATTTGGCTTTATCGTCTATAAATCCGCTGAGGGTTTTTACGAAAAGAATTAGGATAAATTATCACGCGAAATACCTTTTTTCACAATAAATTAGCATGAACATAAAACCTATATTACTTGATTATACAGATATATGTTTCGAGTTTTATTACACACTAATAAAATATTATCGTTTGATGTGTCAATTCTAGTTGAAAAACACTATACTCAACTTTTATCTTTTGATCTAGCAAACTGAACGCATATTCTCTTCGATAGCAGATGTCTCAGCTTCGATTCCCAGCAGGGAAAGTTAAGGAAATTGTGTTTTCTAGCTGGACTAGACCTGAGTTGCTGGAAGTCTTCGGTCGTGGTTAGTTGTCCTAGCAACCATAATATCCTAAGCAAAAAAATGTGATCTGGTACAATGTTGTGTAGAAACCAGTGAAGATTAACACTTTACCATTTGAGACTGTTTTATCACATATATACAGTCAAACACTTAATTGTCAACAATAATAAATAAAAAATTTAACAAAAAAGAACGGTTTTCAATATAAACTATTCCAAACAATAGTATGCTCTAAAAAGCGAAAAATAATTGCGTATTCTTTTTTAGAGTTCTGCCAAGTAAAATGAAATTATTACGATAATATAATGTAGTTACAATTATTATTATATTTTAAGCCGGGGTCAGCCAAAGTAGAAGCCGTCGTAGTTCTTGAAGTACATCCTATCGAATTAAAAACGAATCATCGAAATCGGTTGGCGTGATATTAAGTTATTCGTTTATCGTCGCGCATGTACTTAAAGCAAATCAGAACTGGACCAGAATTGGACCGGTTCACCCAGTCGAAATTTAGGAGGTACCAAATTTGAAAAAAATTAGAGACTAAGTCATATCATCGAAATGACATCGAAGCCTTCCGCAAGAAAATATTAATCTGCAAATTTCCCATGGAATGGAAGCCGGGGCCTCCACTAAAGAAGCGCGTACTCACATCATTACCCCAGAAAAATGTCATAATAAAATACTTCGAGCAACAAACAAAGTGTAGTAATGTGAATCAAGGTTTGTGTAGAAACAATATCGCTGCCATGTGATATTTTTATTGTCTCCTATTTCCTGCGACAAGGTCATCAAAACAAATAAAGTTTCCTTTTGTCTTGAAATATGTAGGGTTGAAACACTAAGAAAGACATTTTAGTTGGTAAAAAGTTTGAATAAACAATGATATAAAATTTTGCAATACATCACTAGTATAAAAAACGTTCAAGAAAACAATTATATGATTACGAAAACTACATAGGCAGTGAAATTAAAACATTTTCAAATTAATCTTAACAAATAAATAAAAATGATTTATTTGTTTTCATGCCAGAATAACATGTTTTTTCTAAATAATACGATTTTAGTAAAAAAATGTTATACTCTCTACTCAAGACCTGTAAAGACTCAAAGGTGTCTAGGCTAATTTTGTCGGGACGTTCACAGAAAAATAACTTTTATAATGAAGAAATACATACGTATTTGGAGTAATCTAATAAATAAAAGTGGTATTTGTTTTCTATAATATTACTGTGAGCTAATACAATAAAGGTTATAAATGTTAAATATACTTAGGTCACATATAAAAATAAACATAATTATAATATAGAAATCAATTAGGGCGACATGCATTCAGCTAATAGTTGAAGACTAATTTGTGTTGAATTTTTGTTCGAAAAATTCATCATTACGCTTTTCAATAAAGAAAAACATCGTCCGTAATTATGCATAACCCTGGATCAATTGTGGGATATTTCTAGCATGCCAAACCCCAATAAAACAGAGAGGTGAGTCTTAGCTCTAAAAACCCTCTCTTTCGGGTAAACCGGAACACAATGGAAAACAGATTGCTATTTAGAAACCATAAGAGGTAAATTACGTCTTAACAAGTTAGCGCGCTTCTATCTTAGACTAAATCACCATTTACCATCAGGTGAGATTAATTTCAAGCGTTAACGAGTCAGTAATAAAAACCCGTTTGATCGTCCGTGTCGATCACAAGTCGGCATAATCTGATTTCCCTAGATGGCCCGTGTCGACTCGTGTCGGTCACATGAGTTTCTTTCCGTAGACTGCCAGTGTCGGCTACTAGATGACATGGGCCATTAGTTCTGTTGCGACTCGGGGAATCAGAAATATACCCATCTTTTTGTTAAATTATAATGTATATTAATTATCTCAATTCTAGGTAATTGTCGTAACAAAATATACGTAAAGATAATACCAGAAAATAGAAGAAATAAAAAAAATCCGTTACAAAGTGGCTGTTACTAGTGGTGCGTGTGGCGCGTCGATGGTCGTTAAGTTTTTTGTGGTATTTTATAAACTTTGAGTGTTTATTAGTGAATATTGGTGGTTTTATTATAGAAATAATGTGAATTACAATGAAAACCCTTAAGGTATGATTTAATTTTTAAGATATGAACCTATAAATACAAGACGGACTTTTTTCACTATTTCAAAGTTGAGCGCAAAATGACGCACCAGACTTAATTTAATAAACAAAAGATAACATTCTATAGCTTAACTATTTATGAAAACAGAAATATTATAACATTTGGTAGTTTTTCATGAACATTTAAGTCTCAAGAGCCACTCAAACGTCATTCGACCCACGGTGCACTCGACGCAAAAACGTTCCTACGGGGCGGGGCAGGTGACGGTTATTTCTGTTAAAAAGCGTGGGCAAATTACGGGGGCAATAAAAAACGCTGCCGGTCTATATAAGGGGTAGACTCCTAAATAGTTTTTTGAAGTGAAAACTTGTTTATCGTCGTTGTGATTTGAAAGTCGATGAAATGAAAATGAGACTGTAAAAAGGGACAGACACATGAATTCATAAGATTTAACGTGGGAGACAAGGAGATGGGAAGAATTATACAATGTTCATTATTTTCGTGGTTCTCTATGTGCTCTGCTGCGTTCCCCCTTTATTCGTGGCCACCCAGGCACTGTGGTAGTTAAAATTATATCATGTCTAAAAACTACTATTAACCTCTTATCAAGATTTTACGTTCATTATTTTGAAGCCAAACTTTTTGAATGTTTCACTGCTATCACGTGTGAATTGCACACAAGATCTTTTTAAATTTGTAATCCACGTCAAATGCCCTCGTTTGTGACAACCTTACCATTTGCTAGCATGAATAGAGTAATCAGTTTATCTATCGCACCCCAAGAAATATTATTATTGAGTCATAAAGCCATCGGGATACATTTATTGTCGAAATCCCGGATTACTTATATCCTTTAGCAAGAATCACAATACACTGAAAATAGATTAGTAGATAGGATTGTTTAAAAGCAGAATGATGTTCTTGTAATAAATTCATATTGGCGCGTAAGATAATTTCTGAATTGTGATATATCAAAGCACAGCATTTTATCAAAGCGAGATACTCTCTTCAAACGTACTTTAATTATAGCTTTTGTCATAATATTGTAAAGAAACTGAGGCGTCACGCTCGACTACGTTACATTAATTAGAGTAAACTCGGCTCTCAAGAGAATTATAGTTAACACTTTACCGCTATATGTTAATTCATTACTTAATATAACTTTACTGTTGATAAAATATTGTCTGTATACTTTATCATTTATAGAAAATGTTATAATGAGTATAGAATAAATATATACCTTTAATTCATATTATCTATAACGTAGTGGTGCAGTTTACTTCTGTCATTTGGTTTCAAGCACATACTAACTTTC
The DNA here is from genome assembly GCA_015832385.1 of Elymnias hypermnestra. Classification (NCBI taxonomy): domain Eukaryota; kingdom Metazoa; phylum Arthropoda; class Insecta; order Lepidoptera; family Nymphalidae; genus Elymnias; species Elymnias hypermnestra. Next base: position 717,263 of record JACTOM010000033.1, read on the forward strand.
TTTAATGTTTTGCAAGAACACATCTCGCAGAATAACGTGAAGAAACTGATGGATGATTAACATCACGTACAAAATGAAACGTATACTCATTGCCGGTTAATTTCTAAAAAGAAGTTAATTCATAGAAATTGTGAGTATTGTTGAACAATTTACTTTTTTTTACAAAAAACCTTTATGTCGTATATTATGTGCATACTTCAACTATCCAACCAAACTGCCCCAAAGCGTTTCATTAGAAAGCCTATATTGCAAATACGTTTTAAACCATTAAACTAACTCACTCATCGCATCTTCAGAACATTTCATGAAATTAAGAAAATGACTCTTTTTTTTTAAGGCATACGATCATGAAGTACAAAGTAAATATACAAAATTCTCTAAGACTTAAATTCAAAGAAACATCAATTCTCACAGTATCGTCGCAATATATATTGAATAAAAATAAATATATCCGTAATTATACATTAAAAAGTGAAGTAGACGATTTTAATACATGAAATGAAAACAAATTTGTAATTCCATATTTAAGAGTGAAGAATGTTCAGAAATCATTTGTCGAGTTGAGCATACGCATTTTTAATAAAATACCGCAATCAGTTTTCGATTTGCCTGCACATAATTTTAAAGAATATGTCAAAAACTTCCTTTTACAAAAGTCTTATTATAATATTGAAGATTATTTAAGCGATAGAAAGGTTTGGACTTGATTCCAGTTACTCACAGAAGCAATATATTACAAATTGTAACATGCAAAACTATTTTTAAAAGAGTAACCGTTGAGTTTCTTGCCGGTTTATTCTCAGCGGAACTTTCCAAAACCGGTGGTAAATTTTTTACCAACAGATAGACTACTGAAGATTCCAAAGTGCTTTTTGAGCCTAGATTCTTATTTCTGAAAAATATTATAAAAATATATGTTTGATTGCAATTAGATTAGAGGTAGATGTAAACTAAAAGCGTAACTTTCCAAAGCAATGATAGAAAGATTCTTATTGTCGCTGTCCAAAAGGAATCGAAAACGGTTTTGAGATGTTTTACATTAAAATTCAGAAAAATGTCTAGGCCGGATTAAAATATTGTTAAATTTAAATAGAACAACGCCCTCTGAGTCAGCTAAAGTGCAAATAATTAAACGCACCCCTCAAGCCTTGCTAATGCCAGCCTATTTTTCGCACTCGCCCTTTGGTGTGCTCTTGTGAATGCTCTTTTGTATCTAAATGTCACAATAAATGTACCCATTGTCCAAATAGTGTAACGTTCAACTAAACGCGCTAATGAGAAAATTATACCGGGGCGACATTTGTTCAAGTGACCCTCATTTAATGTATGAAAAGGGCCCCCCGGCCTGTCCTTGCCCTATAACAAATGGATGGTAAATGAATGCGCCACGTTTCGGTGGTTAATCAGAATATCAGTCAACCTAATTCTAAATAGGTTATTATGCCATCATATCAGTCGAATAAAAAAAATCTTGTGTACAATTCACACGTGGTAGAAGTGAAATCTTCAAGATCAAATCAAATCAAATCAAATCAAAAATATCTTTATTCAAGTAGGCATATTACAGCACTTTTGAATCGTCAAATTATATTTTTTTTTCTTTTCCACACTCTTAATTCTAATGCACGTCTGATGATGATACTCCAGAA